>VZRX01003499.1:30011-46963 GCA_013398075.1 Notiomystis cincta
ATCGAACAGACATTTCTGAGGGAGCCAGGACCTCTTTCTTTCCGGGAGCAGCTTCTAGAAAATATGAGAGAGAGGGTTTGTATACAGGGACAGACTGTAGGAGCACCATCATAAAAAGCTGTGGAGGAAGGAGAAATGCCTGAGAGAAATGCCAGTGCTGGAGATACTTTTTTGAAGGAATGGACAAGATGATAACGACCCTAACAAGGTCAGGTGCACAGTGCAAATGTGATGGAGCCTTGCACATCTGGGGCCGTCTGAACACTCCAGTTTAATGGCAAATATGCATCTCAAGGGGCAACCAAGAGACAATGGGCTCTGTAGCAAGTGAACTTAGGAATTGCGAGAGCAGGGTCCAAGGCCCGATGCAGACCCACATCTCTGCTGCAGAGACATTAGTTGAGAGTCTCAAGGATGATAGTAAAAAACTCAGGAGATTAGGGAGAAATATTTACCTGTGGCACCAGTGCAAACCAGAGTCCTTGAAGTCAGAGCCAGATGCCCCCCAGACAGAGAGAGCGGGCATGCCCCACAAACTGACTCATGATATTTCCTACTTAGCCATGGAGAAGACATGAGACGGTGGGACAGGAAACCTACCTGCGCCTTGGCAGCCCGGATACAAGAACTGAAGGAGAAAGGAAAAGGGAAGTCAATGAGAGTGTGTGCAGTGCCAGTTTCCCATGGGGAAGGATCTGACCCACTGGAAGGTACCTCCCATGTGTATTCACAAGAATCAGTATTAGAGGGATCCTGCTTCTAGGCAGGTGGGGGCACCAGGGGACAAATGTGTCTACTGGACTGTGTGGATCCAATGGCCTGGCACGTCATACCCACAAGAATACAAGGCTTTAGTTGACACTGGTGCTCAGTGTAAGTTAATGCCTTTGGGATGTGTGGGGTCAGAAACAGTCTCCATTTCTGGGGTGACAGGGGCTTCTCAAGAGCTGAGGGTGTTGGAAATTGAAGTGAGCTTGACTGGAAAGGACTGGCCGAAGCACCCCATTGTAACTGGCCCAGATGTCCCATGTATTCTGGGCATTGACTCCCTTAGGAATGGATACTTCAAAGACCCAAGGGGACATTGATGGGCTTTTGGAATTGTTACTGTGGAGACAGAAAGAATTAAGCAGCTAAAAAACACCTTGCCTGAACTCTAAGAAAATCCTTCTGTGGTTAGGACTTTTGAAGGTAGAAGAACAGCAAGTACCAATTGCCACCTCAACAGCACATCACCAACAGTACCAACCAAATCAAGATGCCATAATCTCCATTCACAAGATGATCCATGAGCTGAGGAGCCAAGGAGTATTCAGCAAGGCCCACTTCCCCTTTGGCCCCTTTTGGCCTGTGCGCAAATCTGATGAGCAGTGGAGATTGATAGTGGACTACTGTGGCTTGAATGAACTTACACCATCACTGAGTGCTGTTGAGCTGCATGTGCTGGAGCTCCAGTACGAGCTGGAGTCCAAAGCAGCAAAGTGGTGCCACTACTGACATTGCCAATGCATTTTTCTCCATCCCTCTTGCAGCAGAGTGCAGGCCTCAGTTTGCTTTCACCTGGAGGGGCGTGCAGTACTCCTGGAACCGACTGCCCCAGGGGTGGAAGCACAGCCCCACCATCTGCCATGGACTGATTCAGACTGCACTGGAAAGGGGTGAGGCTCCAGAACATCTGCAGTACATCAATGACATCATTGTGTGGGGGAACAGGGCAGCGGAGGTCTTTGAGAAAGGAGAGAAGATCATCCAGATTCTCCTGAATGCTGGTTTTGTCATCCAAAAGAGTAAGATCAAGGGACCCGCCCGAGAGATCCAGTTCCTGGGACTGAAGCTGCAAGACAGATGGTGCCAGATAACAACCAAGGTCATCAACAAGATCACCGCAATGTCTCCACTGATCAGCAAGAAGGAGACACAAGCTTTCCCAAGTGCCATAGGCTTCTGGAGAATGCACATCCCTGAGTACAGTCAGATTGTGAGCCCTCTCTACCTGGTTACCCGCAAGAAGAACAATTTCCATTGGGGCCCTGAACGGCAGCAAGCCTTCACCCAGATCAAGCAGGGAATCGCTCATGCAGTAGCTCTTGCCCCAGTCAGGACAGGACCAGAAGTGAAGAAAATACTCTACTCTGCAGCTGGGAACAATGGCTTGTCCTGGAGCCTTTGGCAGAAAGTGCCTGGTGAAACTCGAGGCTGACCACTGGTATTCCAGAGCTGAAGTTACAGAGGCTCCAAAGCCAACTACACCCCAAGAGAGGTGATCTTGGCTGCCTGTGAAGGAGTTCAGGCTGCCTCAGAGGTGATTGGCATAGAGACACAACTTCTCCTGGCACTCCAACTGCCAGTGCTGAGGTGGATGTTTAAAGGAAAGGCTCCCTCTACCATCACACCACTGATGCTACATGGATTAAGTGGACTGCCTTGATTACACAGTGCACCTGTATTGGAAACCCAAATCACCCCAGGATCTTGGAAATAATTATGAATTGGCCTGAAGGTGAGAACTTTCTTCTGAGAGATGAAGAGCAGGAAGAGGTGACATGAGCTGTGGAAACTCCACTGTACAACCAACTGCCAACTAAGAAGCAGAACTGCCAGCGAGACCGAGGGGTGGATCTGACCATGGACAGCATCTCCCAGGTTATCCACGAGTGCGAGACGTGCGCTGCGATCAAACAGGCCAAGCGAGTGAAACCCCTGTGGTACGGTGGGCGCTGGTCCAAGTACAGGTACGGGGAGGCCTGGCAGATTGATTACATCACGCTGCCCCAAACTCGCCAAGGCAAGCGCTACGTGCTCACCATGGTAGAAGCCACCACAGGATGGCTGGAGACCTACCCTGAGCCTCACACTACTGTCCAGAACACCATCTTGGGCCTTGAAAAGTAGGTTCTGTGGAGGGATGGTACCCCTGAGATAACTGAGTCTGACAATGGCACTGCTTTCAAGAACAGCCTTATAAACACCTGGGCTAGAGAACATGGTATTGAGTGGGCATACCACATTCCTTACCATGCACCAGCTGCTGGGGAGGTTGAGTGGTGCAATGGATTATTAAAAACAACATTGAAGGCAATGGGAAGTATCCGTGGGATACATTGCATTGAAGGCAATCAGCGGGATCTGTATTTTACAAATGCTACATGGTTAATTAACACCAGAGGTTCCACTAAGTGAGCTGGCCCTGCCAAATCTGAACCCCTGCGTACAACAGATGGAGAGAAGATTCCGGTGGTGCATATGAGAGGTCTGTTAGGAAAGACTATTTGGATTAATTCTGCCTCGAGTAAAGACAAACCCATATGTCGGGTTTTCTTTGCTCAGGGACATGGTTGTACTTGGTGGGTAATGCAGAAAGGTGGAGAAACATGATGTATACCTCAATAGGACCTTATTTTGGGGTGAACTGTCTGTATGCCTGTATCCATAGCTGCATTTATATATGTTTATAATTAGGATAATGCATGTATGTCTGTAGTTAAAAAGTGTAAGTTCAATGTAACATTGTTGTATAGGAAAAAAAATTTGGGGCGGATAATGTTGGGAGTTAGGTTTACTCAAAGGAATTGCTTCTCGTTTATTGTCTTCTTGCAGCCGCCATTAACCCCTGGGAGGCTCAGGGCTCACATTGGAGCATCCCCTGGAGCAGTGGGGGAGCCACTGCAGCCCCTCTGCCTCGCCTAACAGTGCCCCCTGCCAGCTGTGGCCATAACTACTCCAAAGGGGAAATTGCTTGAGGAGTGGAAAAACTTACGTTTTTTCTTTGTTGTTTTTTGTTCTGTTTTACACACACACACACACACACACACACATATATATATGTATATATATTTTGTTAGTAAAGAACTGTTATTCCTTTTCCCATATTTTTGCCTGGAAGCTCCTTATTTTCAAAGTTATAACAGTTTGGAGGGAGGAGCCATCTTTCCATTTCAGAAAGGTTCCTGCCTTCCTTGGCATACATCTGTCTTTTAAACAGGACACTGGGTAACAAGCATAATAGTTTAAATCTGTAATATTTCCCAGTCATTCCCTATGATTTGTATTTAGGTAGTAGTACTTTGTATATGTATAAAGTATTTATTCTGCTTTCCCCATGTTATTTCTCTTGGGACATTGCTGTGATAGTTCAAGACCAGAGATGAAATTGTGTGTTTTTTCTTTTCTCCTTATGCACAGTGGTGTTCCCGAAAAAACCTACTGGCAGTGAACAACATCAGCTCTGTAGTGATCCTCAGTGAGCAGGCCATGTTGGCACATTTTCATCAGCAGGTGGCCGTGGTACAGGTGTCTCCCAGCCTCTTCAATGTGACAATCTTAAGCACAGGAACCACTCACAGTCTTCGTGTTGATATGAATGCTAATGGAGTCTTTGCTACTAAGGTTTTTATTTTTTTTAATTGCCTAATCAATTGCCTAGTTAGGTTTATAGAGACCAAACTTCTAAGTGTTTAAGATAAGCCTTTTTTTTTATTATTCAACTTAGTGTGTTATGAAGGTATTGTTGTG
Source organism: Notiomystis cincta (assembly GCA_013398075.1). Classification (NCBI taxonomy): domain Eukaryota; kingdom Metazoa; phylum Chordata; class Aves; order Passeriformes; family Notiomystidae; genus Notiomystis; species Notiomystis cincta. The sequence continues at coordinate 34,524 of VZRX01003499.1, forward strand.
ACAGTAGCAGTGGCGCTACAGTGTAGCTGCTTTTTTTTAAGATAGAACAGGGACTCAGGAATTCTCTAGGGTGCTTGCCAGAACCCAGAGAACTTCTGGGCTGCTAAAAGCTTTCAAACCCAATATCCAGGGGGACTAGTGACCAGTGGCTGTTGTAGGGGAGCTCTTGCTGTGTTGTTGCATGAATTCCTGTATGTTTCCAGAAGGAACTGAATGTATATATTTATTTGGTTGTTTTAGGATGCTGTAGTATTCTGGAATGGGAAGCAAGTGGCTGTCTTTGAGTGCTCAGGAGATACCTTCAGAAGTGCAGGTAGGACTTAAAACACTGGTCAGAGTTGTAATGCTTCTTTTCTTACAAAGTTATATGTTCGTTCATGGTAGCTGATGCACTGTAATCATAGAGTCACGGAACAGTTTGGTTTGGAAGGACTTTAAAGTGCATCTTGTTCCAACTCCCTTGCCATGGGCAGTGACATCTTCTAGACTGGAAAAACCCTCAGGGTTTGAGAAAAACTTTTATCTGATGTAGCTAAATTACATTATACAGTGTCTTGCACAAAATGTTGTGTGAGGCTAGACCTACTTCTTTTTATATTTTTTTAAGTACACCATTGATGTTGATCAAGAAGAGCAATTTTTCCTGCTTTTGTAACTGTGGCTCCTGCTACCTTTACAGATAAGACATGGCAACGGCTGTTGAAGGCTTTTCCACTTTGCTTGAGAGAAAGTATAATCAAAGTTACATAGCACTCACATAGGAACTGGGAAGGAGGCTTTTTGTCCTAGCTCTCAGGAGAAGTTGCCCCATAAATTGCTGTATATAGTGCTAAGTAGAGTAAATTAGCTTTTTTAATTATTAATGCTACCTAAATATTTCTGCCTTGAGAAATAAGTGATGTAGAATTCCATCAATCCCATCCTAAATCTTGGGATTTTTCTTTTAAGAACCATGAAATGTTTTTTGCTTGTCTGTATTTACTGATACATTTTATAACTTTTCCATGCTGAATCATTGCTTTATTACCACCAAGGTCCTAACAATCTACACCACTTCTGAAGTTATTGCAGTGCCACTGTTCTGATGGAGATTTTGTTATCCCTCTTCAGTAGCAGTTCACTGAAGGGAAAAGTGAATTCTCTTACCAGAACCTCACAGTGCTCGCTCTTTTTGTCTTTCTGTCTTTCTGTCTTTCTGTCTTTCTGTTGCTCTCCCCATATCAACTCTTCGCCCTTCCTCTCTCACTTGTTTCCATGGACAGAATGTATGAACACCTGTTTTACAGTGGGAGTTCCANCTGTCTTTCTGTTGCTCTCCCCATATCAACTCTTCGCCCTTCCTCTCTCACTTGTTTCCATGGACAGAATGTATGAACACCTGTTTTACAGTGGGAGTTCCAGCTTTTAAATGTAGTGGCAAGTATGGAAGAAGGATGAAACACCAAGGAGTTAGGATTCAATAGACTGACAGATTGGAAAAGAGATTTGGTGCAAGATAGTGGAAACTGAGTGCTAGAAGTTACTTTTTTTCCTTTTACAGAACATATTTATTGTAATGATGGCTTTGTTGTGATTGTTCCAGGCTCTTTCCTTTGTGACTCTCCAGTTCTGTCTGCGCATGGAGAAAATCTGTACACAGTGGAGCCGTATCGGATCCAGGTCCGCACCTGGCAGGTAAGGACTGAGAAAACCGTGAAGGGACAAATAGGCCTTGTTGTTTTCAAAGACTGGTGTTAGAGCTTAAAAGTTAAGTGCATGATCTTTCTAAATCTATTAACTCTACCTTGTTATAATATAACACTCAAAGTAAAAAATATTTTGAGTATTTCAGCAGAAAGATCTTTGACATTTTGTATTCTTTAAAAAGTCTGCCACTATGAACACTACTGCAGTATAACTAGTAAGTATTTAGAGACTTTAAGACAATCTAAATTGCATGCAGGTTGGAATGTATATATTGCTTTCAGGAAGATGATCATACTGAGTATTCTTACAAGATAATGAAAAATACCCCTTGCACATTTTGTGTGAACCTTTACAACCTCTGCTAATCTGTGAGAACCAAAAAGAGAAATCTAATTGTCAGAGTTCTATTATATATCATGTTATTTAGGAAGTAAATATTATATTTTAAAGTGAGTGTGATTCATCACATAAATATAATGTGTTTGTTTTTACAGCTATATATTGAAGGACCTTCAGGGACTTGATATTTTTGTATCTCTTCAACTTGGTAAAGGTTATGTTACTAAAGAGTAAATTATTGCAGAAGGATGCCTTTTTTTGAGGTTATATACATACCTGAAACCTACATTGCATTTTGTATGTTTCTCCGATTTGCTCAGAGTGTTTAATCTAAGACAAAAGTTCAGCAATTTGTGACTCAACTTGGTGACAAAGTACATCCCTTCTAGTGAGGCTGTGGCCACACAAACCTATTGCTACACATTTCTTCCCAGGGCACAGTTAAACAGCTGCTGGTGTTCTCTGAAGCAGAGGGGAATCCGTGCCTCCTGGATGTTTGTGGGAATTTCCTGGCTGTGGGAACTGATCTGGCTCTCTTGAAAATCTTTGATCTCTCACGCAGGTATTAATAAGGTTTTTAAAATAATCTTTTTATAGTTAAGCATGTATTTTGTGGGGAATCTTTAGCTGGTTTTGATTTGATGAAAAGTCCCTTTGAATCTTGAGACAATACATGCAGCTATGTGAACTGATGGCATATCTCCAAAGTGAGGGAGGAACCATGGAATAATTAGGCAAGTCATGGATTGATGGTCATGATGATGATGATGATGGTGATGATGATGATGGTTTTAAAAAGAGGATACCATAAGGGATATTTGAGTGCATGTAAAAGTGTGTGGAGAATTTATGGAAGATCAAGCAAAGGGTGTTGCATGTTTCTTTTGGTACCTTGAACAAGACTTGAATCTCAAAAGAGCTGAAATAAAGAAAACTAGGTCTTGTATCTCCTCATAAATCAACAAGCTTGTTTCAATGAATCTATGGAGAAAATGAACTTAGAACTGTGGAGACTTTGTTCTTCCTCCTGTTTAGGTTAGAAACTTACAGAGGAAGAAGTATACCTGACTTTGTTCAAACTTTGCTGCACACTCCCTTACTGCCAAACATGAAAAAGATGCTGACATGACGTTCATTTTGAAAATTTAGCTGCTGCTGACAAATGCAATTTTGAAAAGCTGAAAAACCTGAAGGTTGAAACAGATTCTGCTCTTCTTTGCATGCTGTCACCAGAGGAATGCTAATGTCCAATTAGTTGCCATCTGGAAACTGCTTGAGTTGGGATCACACACATTCCACCTGGGACAGTTTGAAAGTTATTAGATTTGGGGAGGTTGTGACTAGCAAAAATATTGGATTATGATGTTTGATAGTGAGAAAAAATAGCTTCGCTCCTGCATGCTATGATAAATATTTGTGTTTGATACTGAAAATATCCCTTCTCAAATTATGACACTCTTTAATTTCAGGGCACCATAGTTGGTTTAGAGCAAATGTTATTTTTATAGAATCAAAGGGGTTTTTTTCATGACATTATATTATAGGTCTAAACTGCTGTCACTTCAAATTACCGTCACTTCTTTTTGCTGCATTCTTTTGTTTCATGAGATTTGTCCTCTTTGTTGCTGATTACTGGGTTTGTATCTAAACGAGCACTAAGATTCTTTTGAGATAATAATATATATAAATATGCCCTGCTAATGACATTTCTTTACTCCTGCTCCACAGTGTGCTTTCTACTCACAGAACTTTTATGTAACGGGCTCTCTTCAACATTCATGGTACCGATCAAGTTACTTCTGTAGGAGTAGCTGGTCTCTGAATTCAGAATTCTGGTCAGATGTTCTTGCTGTATAACCATGTTTTGGGAATCCTGTAGAAGCACTGAAGTTTATTCTCGCTGATTCATTGAGGAAAGAGTGTCTATTAACTTATTCCTGAAAGAAAGGCAGTGGCAGCAATTCTCTAGAGAGGAAGTGGGAGTCTGGGGCAGTGGTGTCATACAGTCAAAATAGTTTGCTATTAAAAGTCTTACCCACAATTTGCTAAATGTTTTGGCTGATGCATATTGCCAGTTGCTTGTCACCAAATAATTGAAGTTTATTCCTTCCCACAGAGAGGCAAAAGTGCACTGTAATAGCAGGAGTTTATCCAAGCTGCTCCCTGGCCGCGGAGACATTGCATCTGTGAAGTGCAACGCTAATGGCAGCAAAGTCAGCATCCTTGTCAACAGGGTGAGGCACAGCACTTTACTCACCAGCTGGGCTTGTCCATTGCTTCATAGACTGGTGCAGGTCAAAATTACTGAGGACACAAGAATCACTTCTCAGAAATACTCCTACCTGGTCCAGGCAGTGTATTGAGTCATGTATTGAAGTGTCATGTCTCAGCATTAATTAAGGTCTGTTAAGGCTTTGTACTATGTTGGGAACAATCTAGAAAAGGAAGGAATATTTTAGTTACAAAAGTCGCTTTGTAGCATTTCAAAGAAATTCAAGACTGACTTGTTGGAATAGAAAAACAGCCAAGAATTTTCTGCTATTTCTTAGTAAGAATGACCTTATGTGATTACCAGCAAAGAAAGCTGTGAGCATGAAGCAGATAGGATAAATGTACCTATTCTTTTTGACTGCATGCTACAGCAACCTTTGTTTTCCTTTCTTGTAGGCAGATGGGAGCATTGATTCCAAGATCTGTTTCTATGATGTTGAAATGGACCAAGTTACACTCTTTGATTTCAAGGCTGAACAGGGAGATGGTAGAGAGAACCTTTCTGCTGGACAAGGCATTGGCAAGTAAGGAACTTTTACTTCAAGAAGCATTAATGGTGGATTTAAGAAGGAAATCTGCCTTGTGGAGACAAGTACACCTTGATTTTACATTCCTCTGTCTTGTGAAGGAGCTTGTATGAATTGAATTATTTATTTCTAAAGAACTAATTAGATTGTATGGTAGATTGTATGTACATCAAGCTGCATCCCTGACAATTCCAGTAACGCGAGCTAGGGAGTATCAAATGAAGATCCTGGTGGTTTGACATTGGCCAAATGCTAGGCACCTACAAGAGTAATTTGCTTATCCTCTTCTTTACAGTTGGGCAGAGAAGAGGGAAGGAAAATAAAGGAATTAATGAAAGGTTCATGAGTTGAGATAAGGACTGGGAGAAAAACACTCTAAAGGCAAAATGGGTTTAAATTTAAAGGTATAAAATATATTTATTATTAACATAGTCAGAGGAGGATAATGAGAAGTAAAAGAAGCCCTTAAAACACCTTTTTTCCTGCCAGTGCCTCCCTCCTTTCCACTGACAGTGCAGAGAGGTAGGGCATGGGAATTTTGGTCAGTTCATCACTCGAGATCTTTTCTTGTGCGCTCAGGGAGAGGAGTCTTTCCTTTGCTATGCTCTGGAGTCCCTCCCATGGACAAACAGTCTTCCCAAAACTGTTGTGGTGTGGTTCACTTGTCCATGAAGGATAGGCTGCTTTATGTCTGGAAGCAGGGGCCCTCTCTCTCTAATTTGGATCTCCTACTGGCATCCACCCACTCTGGTGTGAGCACTTTTCTCACAGGCTGTGAGTGGATTTCTGCATCCCTCATGGACTTCATGGATCACAAAGGGACAGTTTATTTTACCATAGTCCTCACCATGGCTTGCAGAAGAGTCTTGAGTCTGACATTTGAAGCACCATCTCCCTCTTTCTTTTCCACTGACCTTGGTGCCAGCATGTTTTCACTCGCTTGTCCTCACTTCCTCCTCTTCTCTGACTAGAAAAAAACTGCTGCTTGTAGATACCATTGTCAACCAGTTCTACTAATTCAAAGTTTCTGGCGAGATCCCACAGCGCCGAGAAGTTGATCTCGTCTGGATTCCACGTCACGCTTTCACTGCCGGCCAGGCGGCCGCGCTGCCCTCCCGCGGGCAGTGGTGGCTGCCGTGGCCCTGGCACTGTTTAAGGCCTCTCCTCATGCAGGAAGGGGAAGCCGGTGCCCCTGCCCTTCTGCCCACAGCGCGGCTGGCCAGAGGCAGCCAGGTAGGCAAGGCTGGCTATGGGCTCTGCCGCAGCGCCTCCCCACCCCTGAGGGAAAACTGCATGTGCACTGTTCTGATTTTCTTCTTAAATATGTCATCACAGAGGCGTTACTAACCTCTCTAATTGGGCCAGCAGCCTGTCCATCTTCAGACCCATCAGAGATTGGTTCTGTCAGACATGGTGGAAGCTTCCAGCAGTTTCTCACAGAAGGCACTTCTGTGGACCCCCTCCTCTGCGGCCAAAAACCAGGCTGTGCCAAATCAACACACCCAGAAAGCAAGCTCAAAATAAGCAGGAGGTAGTTCTTCAGCCAACATGCAGCTGAGCTAAACAGCTCCTTGCAAAGAAAGTAGAGAAGATACATGAAGGGCTCATGGAAATATTGGATAAATTCATAGAAGAGAAATTCAGGGAGAGTTACCAGCAATTTGGAAGCCACATCTAGCTAAAGAGATCTCTGAGGAGAGGATGCTTTGGTGTAGGGGGGGTTTATACAGAGGTATTACACGACTGGAATCAGGATCCAGATCTTTAAATAAAGAAAAGTCTTAAAAAGTTACCCTTCTTTGAAGAGTTTACATAATAGGAACTAAAAGGACATTTTGAAGGTCCTTGTAGAAAAAAGAGTATTTTTTAAGTATAATAGAAGTTGAGTTTGTGTGGGTAAAAACTCATGAGGTGTCTATTTAGAACTGATGCCTTTCTGTTCATGCAAACTGTTCTGTATGAAGTGCATTAGAAATCCTAGCAGTGCAATGTAGTGAAGTAGGAATGCTTGTGAAAGTATGGTGTAATATTAGGGTACCAAATTCCCATTTGTTTTTACAATATTTTTTGGACTGTATTTTTCTTTTAAAAAACCACCATTGGAACAGGTGGGTTGCTTTTTTAGCAACTATCTGGTATGGGTATTACAAGCGAAAAAAAAAGGAATTACACTCCTTACCACTGAAAGCCAGAAGAAACTACCCAGCTCATCAAAAACTGAGGCCAGTGCAAATCTGGGATCTTACATCCTGATTAGTTTTAAAGTAGTGTAGTCAAGAGTAAGTGAGGAAGTTGTTTCCAAGTGCAGTTTCTTGTGTAGCCCAACAGAGGCCAACCCAAGCCAGGAATGCTGTTTCACTGTTTGAGTGTTAGATAGTGTCTGTGAATAACTTATATATCTGAGCTTCCTTTTAAAGGATCTTCAAATTAGAGTGAGTAAACTCAGCAGAAAGTGATAATAATCTTCACCTCTTCTGCTTCTCTTTCCCTCTTCCTGAGGCAAAATCTAAACACTCCCAGGTTTTTTACTCAAATTCTGTTTTTTTTAGTTTGCAATTTACTGATTTTCAGTTACATGGCAGGGAGAGGATTTAGGGTGTGTCTGCACCTCTTTGAATGTCTCTTTCTATTAATCCTCTAGCCCTACTCCAATCCTCCCCCACAAAGTTCACCCTTCAGTGGTGACAGCAAGTGAGAAAATACTTTAATGATATCTTTGGTTTCTCTTTAAATAATTTGACATTTTTTCAGAAGAATGAATACTAAGCCATTGCTAAAATAGTGTGATTCTGTATGTCTGGAATCTTGACATGGCTGGCACTGAGGCAGTACTGAAATGCCCAAAGGGGGCAGTAAGATGTTATTATTTAAAACACTGTCAGAGACTGGCTTTCCCAAGGCTGAAGGGGAAGTCCTTGTGCTTAGTGTGCTGTTCTACAGTGCCTCCGAATTCTTGACATACAGTAGCCAAGTGGTGGCAGTTGGTCTCTTCTCCCAGGCAACAGTCAATAGGACGAGAGGAAACTGCCCCAGGTTGTGCCAGGAAAGGCTTAGATTGGGTATTAGGGAAAATTTCTCCAGGTAGAGTTGTAAGGCATTTGAACATGCTGGCCATGGCAGTGGTGGAATCACCATCTTGGGAAGTGTTCAAAAAATGTATGCATGTGGCACTTTGGGACATGGTTTAGTGGTGAACATGGTGGTGGTGCTGGGTTGGACTTTGTCATTTTAGAGGGCTCTTCCAATCTTAATGATTCCATGGTTTGAAGACAGAGCTGAGGTAGCACCTGTGTTACAGCAGCAGGCACTGAGGTAGATAGTTCAAAGGATGTTCAAGTATTTCTGTAGGACCTGTGATCTCAGGGGAGGAAGATTTTGGGTGCCTATTTTTATAGGCAGTACCATTTTTTTTACAAAAATGGTTTATATCCTGTCATCATTGTCAGTGTAACAAACCTGTACAAAACAGTACAAAACAAAAGTATCATTGCCATGTGTAAAATGTTAGGAGTCAGGAATACGTATCTGGTTAATGTTCTAGTGCAGAGTATAAATAACTGAGCATCACTAGAGAATGATCTAGGCTAGAGCTTTATTTACACTCATGCACTGAATGGGCTGGAATTTGTCTCCCTTTCTACATTTTTTCTTGTCTCTTGGTAGGTCTGTAGTGGAATATCCAGAGTTGCACAGTCACATCCCTGCTTGCCATTTCTGGGACCAAAGTGAACCAAGACTTTTTGTATGTGAAGCAATTCCTGAAACAGGCCTTCAACCTCCAGACCAAAAGAAAAACCAGACTAAGGGCACAGTATGGTCTTTTTTATTTGTTTTATCTTGTTTTGCATGGAGTTCTCCCTGTCCAAGTACTAAATCTGTTGTGCTTCATTAAAGATGCAGGAGTTGGTAGTACACATTACTAAGTGCAAAAATGGATAGTGAATCCTGTGTTTGGTTCTGTGCTTCTGGTGGTCCCTCTATGGCAGCTCTCTGGTTTGGGCCCAGCTTGCATATGGTGAAGAAGAAAAAGAGGGTATTTCTTCAGCTGTGATAGAATTTGGGGAATGACCATAATGCAAGCTTGTATCTGGACTACAGTTTTTCAGGTGACATTATTGTGTGGATTGATAATCTGAAAGTTTATAACCTAAAAAATTGCTGATTTTATATCTTGAGTCCACTTGTAGCAGCAAGAATTAACTTGATAGAATAACGAAGACATTACTGTAAAGGTAAAGAGAGAAATAAGCTTTTCTACCCAGTCCCTCCCATCTTCTGCTTTTCTGGAGAGACATTTTACATTTTTATGGGACTTCCCAAATTATCTGTTATGGTCTTTTTTACGTTAGAAAAAATATTTCATTTTTATCGATCAAAGATTTCTTTCATCACACAAACAATTCTTCTTTTTTTCCCTGCTACTGTCCTTGTAGTGCTCCTTACCACTTTGTCTGTACAGAATTCCTGTCCTGTATGAACATGCCATTGATTTGAAACATCCATGTTAATCTCAAGATTTTGGATTTGTGCCTTATTTTAACTAAACCTCATAAAATTAGAAATAGAAAGCTCTTTGTGTCTTTTGTTGGTCAAAATGACCTTAGAAGAACCATGAGAAGATCAAAGTAAAAAGGAGAAATGGGATAGCAATGTCTCAAAAGGCCTGGCTAGGGTCTTCTAGCAAAGAGAACAATTCAACCTAATATTTCTCATGTAAAAAACTTAAAAATGTTTGGCTTCTAAATAAAGTTAAAAAAAAAGATGTAAAAGGAGTGCAACTTACTTTTTGCCCCTTATTCAACAGAACTTTTTACTATCTGCTTATGCTTTAGGAAATGAGAAGTTTGATTAACTTTTGCTGGAAATAAATGTTATTTTAACTTTAGTCAGATCAATACTTAAACTGTTAGAGGGACTATTTTTGAATGGATGATATATTTCCTGGGAACTCAAAGCAGTCAGTGAGCTGATGAACTTACAATGGGAATAATATAACATTTTAAGACAAAGCTGAAAATAATTGTGACTGCCCCATCCCTGGAAATGTTCAAGGCCAGGTTGGACAGGGTTTGGAGTAACCTGGTATAGTGGAAGGTATTCCCTGCCCTGGGCAGGGGATTGGAACTATATAGTTTTTAAGGCCCCTTCCAACCCAAACCATTCTGTGATTCTTTTATTCTGTGATTCTGTTTCTTTGCCATGAGCCAGATCTGTCAGATAGATGCCTGGAGCAGCAATCTGTGGCCAGGGGCTTCTCTCTTTATGCTGAGTGAAGCTGTTTGCTGAGGAGAGGTGGAGGTCCCTGTGCAGGAGGACCAGTCTGGAATGCAGAGCAAGGCACTGGCTGCTTGCTGTAGGGAGGAAGTGTCTGGCTCTGCCCTCCCCAGCAGCTGTGTGTCTGAATGTATAGGTCACACTACTGTCAAGAGCAGCTTCTGCCAAGTGAATATGGAAAATAAAAACAAAAAGAAAGAAGGATATTGCAGCATCAAAACAAAGCAATGCTTCGCTTCCTTTTCCAGATGGATGTTTGGATTATATCATTCTTCAGCACTGAAGAGCATGGCCTTTTGCTGCAGGACAGCTTTCCATTGCCTTCATCCTACCAGGTTCTGCTGGGCATAGAGGTGCCACATTATTACTTTGCAAAAAAGGTGAGGTAATATCTAAGAATTCCTTCCCTTCCCAGAAATTCAGACTTTCCACTGTATAGAGATAAAATTTAACCAAGTTGTGTCTGGGGTAGATAGAGCAACTCCAATGGCAGGGTATGCATCACATGTAGAAATGACATAAAGATAATTCTGATGCAGATGAACTTGGCAGAATTGTGGAATTTGTAATGAGATGGCTTTTTATGGGTATTGTAAATTGAATGTGACATACAAGTGTAAGAGTAACAGGAATTACCAGGTAATGCAACTGAAAAAGGGATGTGAAAAACATTCTGCTTTATCTAGTCACTGTGCCTGTTGCAAGTACACGAGAGGTGTGTGTGTGCGAGAGATTTATGTGTGTAGGAGATTTATGTAAGACAGGACATTTCGTACTGGCTTTGGCAGAAGCATCCCACTTCCTTGCTCCAAGAATACCTAAGTCTCCAAGAATACCTAAGAGAGCAAGAATAGTCATCTTGCACCATCAACAAGTGCCTGTGTGCTGCAAATGCCAGGAGTGCAAGCTTTAACTTCTACAACTTGAGTTTCAATCCAAAATTGTTTGCATCTCAGGTAAACAATACCCTACATAGTTCCATGCATACTAGGTGAGCTGCAGCCTTTCACTACAAATTGGTTTCTGGTGAAGCTCTGACCTGAGTTTCCTGGTGCCTCTTAGAATAATTTGTTCTGTTCCTGTCTTGTAGGGGGAGTGTAATAGAGTCCATTTACTATACTAAGGTATTTAGTTTTGTAAAATCTACAGGAAATTAATATTAAGGAGACTTTTAATCCTCATGTAGTTTGGGAGCACTATTAGACAAGGAGAATGTATCTACTTATTATGTTCAGATTCAGAGCAGCACTTTGCAATTCATCCCCTTTAAAGCACTGCCTGTTGCCAGTCTTCCTGTGCAGACTGAGCTTTTAGAGTTGTACTATTTTACTTTTCTTTTTCCCTTGAAAGGTCAAATGTGATGTGCTGCATTTTCCAATCTTCCTTTTTAACACTTCTCCATAATGTCTCATGCTATTTTACTTTGATATCATGTTTCTCTTAATTTTTTTTTTTTTGGCTCTTATATGGATTATTGCTGCAATTAGTTATGTTTTCGGAGGGGATGTGTCTATAAACCTGTAAGTATCTGCATTGCTTTGGTCCTCTTCATCCTCTGCTTCTCTCTCTTGTTTCCATTTTCTTGGTAGGTGGTTGTCTCTTCATGGCTAAGTCACTTTTTACATCACTTGTATTCATTTGGGAAACCTAATTTAGTGTAAGAGCAGAGTCTGCTTTAAATGCAGCAAATCAAGTTGATGCCGCAAGCTTTGTTGACCAAGTTTCATTCCAGAGTTTCTCCTTATTCACTATAATGTCTTTACTATCCTGGTTTCAGAGATTCCTCAAGTTCTAGGCAAACAGATTTGCGCTTTTGATTCTGTCTTTTACTGTACCAGGACTTCTATTGTATTATAATGTAATACAATTTTTTAATTGGCTTCTGTATATCTTAAAATTTAATTATCTTCTGTAACTATACGATTGGGGTAGAATGTACATGGACTTTGGCATCCTTCATGACTCAGATGAGCTTCCTCTGTGCTTGGCTTGGGAAAGTTTCCCTGCTACTCTCCAGTCAGATAATTGGGCATTGAGGATTGAGACTTTATTGTTTCTCTGCATAATGATCGAATTGCTTTGAGCTGCCTTTCAGTGATTGGTGAAAGTATCCCTGAAGCTTTAGAATTGCCAGTTGTAAGGGGAAGGGTTTGAACCTGAGCTTCTGTATTCATAAGATTTATGTGAAGTCAAGGATAAAACAATTTGGTCTATATAGTTAACTTTCAGAACAGCAGACTAATATTTGAGAAGAGACTAAACCTGGAGAGATGCTTATCTGAAATCTTTGGAAATCTGGGAACTTAACAGTTGCTATTATAATAGTAGTACTACTAATATATA
>VZRX01003500.1:0-40638 GCA_013398075.1 Notiomystis cincta
GGATGGATGGATGGATGGATTTAGCTACATTTTCTTACCTACAGCAGCTTTATGCACAGTGCCTGCTGAGGCCAGGCTATTACAGGAGCCATGGAGGGCACCAGTTGGTAAATGCCAAAATTGTCATGGAGCACAATAGCCAAATATGCTCCACATCAATTCCCCAAAACAGAGCAAAAAGGACCTTCCCCACTGCCAAACAGAGCTGGGGCTTGTTTCAGGACTGGGATTTGCAGGTACTGGCGGAATGCAGGTGAAAAATGAGGAGATATACTTCCTTTTAACAAACAAGAAAATAGTTTACCAAATCAATCTTTCTGTATGTCATTTACAGTACAGCTCCCTTTTCTCTGGAGGAATCCCTAGCCTTTCCTTGTTCCCAAAGAGACAAAACCAATGGTTACAAAGTTTACAAAGGAAATGCACTTCAATTTCCTGGAGCAGTGCAAAGCTACACCTACACAATCTAAAAGCTAAGGGAAAAGACATAAAACAAAATATATAAAAAAATAATAGAAATGTGTATATCCAGACAGCAGGTATATTTTGTATCAGTTTTTGAGGAAATTCCCATGAAGCAGAACAGAAATACTGATAAACCAGTGCAGAGCCAAGCATCTAAAAACATAAGAACAAGACTGAATATGATACTTAAAACAGAAAGACAGAGAAGAAACAATACATTTAAATCACAAAATTCTTACTGTGTGACTATGCATGGGGAAGATTTTATATCATCCAGAGCTTCAGAACTGTTTCTTTTCATGCATAAAATTTTGCTTGCAACAGATCTCTAATTTCAATGATTGACATTTTGTGTGCTGTTCTAAATTCAAGTGCATACTGTTCTGTTTACTTTAGAAGATGACAGGGGTTTTGAACAGGTTTTTTACATCTCATCATTCAAAGAAAAAGCCTAAGGAATTTCATTTATAAGGGCATTAATGGCTGGTACAACTAACAGATAATATTAACTGACATATCCATGAAGTAAATTGGGAGATTATTTTTCCCACCATGGTAAAATGTGTTCTGCCTCCTTAAATCAAGAGCTTTGAAACAATTTCAAATGACTCAAAGCTATCTCCATTGATGTATCTTTTCATCCAGCCACAGAAATAAATCTGAATTGAATTCTGAACTTAGACTAGGTTGGATCAGTTCCCCTGAAGTTCCTCCCTTGAGACTGGGAGAGGGACTGGGGGCAGGACACCCCTCTTTGCTTTTGCCTCCTGTCACCACTGTAAATTACCTATTTTCTTTTACCTGTAGTAGGAAATAAGAAGGTAGCACTTCATTCCTTTGAAGAAATACCTTTGCAGCCATCACAAGTGAAAGCTCTGACAGAGTACACCAAAAGATTTCCAAGATGTTTAAGGAAAAAATGATCCTTTTGCCCTGGGGATGGTTCTCCAGTTTTTGTACCCTCGACCAACACAGTGGCCAAGTTTGTATCTTGGGATTTTGCTCCAACAGTTCCTTCTGGCTGCACTTGTGAGGTTTAAGATTAGTGAGTGCTTCAAGTGGAGCCATTCCTAATATACTGATCCCCAGTTCTACTGGAGAGAACCCAGATGCTGTGATCAATACATCATAATTGTACACACAGCTTCTCCTGAGTTTTACCTTTTCTGTTCCCTTAAGTAAGTGCAATTCTGCCTTCTCTTTGCTGAGCAGTTCAGAGGTGCTAATGAAGGCTCACAGCCTCCCATGAAGATCTCAGGAATTTCATACCTGGCAAGAATTAGCTTTGTTTTTTTGCATGACGTGTGCAGTTGACAGCCATGAAAGTACAGCCAGGAGAAATATTCAGCTACAATAATGTATGTGTGTGTCCTCTCAAAAAAATCAGACTAACACACACACACACAGAAAGCTGTTGCTGCCTGTTGCCCAGGTCTGTCAGGCAGTTTTGTAGAGATTCATGATATTAGCAACTGTTTCCTGGGGATGGGGGGTGTGTTTGGATATTCTTGTTTGCTTATTTTTCCTCCCACATTATAATGTTCCCAGCTGTTCCTTAGGTTTGAACCATCCTGCTCAAACCCTCCAAACTGCTGCACTCATGTCATGCCCTGGTTTGTGCTCCTGCAGGATTTTGGAGAGCAGCTCTTCCAAAACCTCAGAGGATTAACAACACTTTCATTCCATAATCCCACTGCCAACCTGTGTTTAATACTGTGGCCATGGGTCTGGTTTTCATTTCATCCCCTTGCTTCTCTCTTCTTGGGCAGCACTGAATACATTTGATTCACACTGAATAAATAACTAACTAATAAAAAATTAATAAATGAGATTTATATTGATTGAAAGAGTATGGTCAGGTCAATATTAGCCTATATTTACTTGGACACCTTCCTCGAAAATCTGTTTTTTCACATGAGTGGTTGCTTAGCAAAGACTTTCCCTAAGCCTGTTTGCTGCTAACAAAGATTAAAAGAAAGCACCCTCTCTGATCAGAGTCTCTGAATCTAAAAGAGAAAGTTATTTGTTGAATATGAGTTCTCTGAGGGCAGAGATGCCTCAATCTGTTTGGGTGTTATCAAGCTGCCAAGAATGTAAAGACTGGGCCTTTTGCAGGTCTCTGTGAGTTTCTGAGCAGCCTACACATGCTGGAACATACCATTTTTTTGATTTCTCTGAAATATTTTTTTTATGGATACTACAGGGTGTGAGGTTTTTTTTTCTCCAGAGAGATTTTCTTTGATGGAGACAGATTTAGATATAGATGTACCAAAGAACTCTGCATGCCTTGCCTTTAGCTCTGCATCACAGGCAGAATACAGAATATTGAACCCAAGAGGCAGAGGTATCAATACTTCTTTAATTATGCTAAATGACCTTGTTACTTCCTTTCCAAAATCTGCTTTTTCTGACGACTGAAACATTGCTGCACTGGCAAATTTTGCTGAGCTTTTCCTGGAGTTGCAGAAACACGATGGTTCACCAGAACTGCCCATTTCTTACTGATAAACAGCACACATTTATCTGCTCCTTTTCACAGGTAGCAGCCTCATTCAGAGCAAGGCCAGCTTGCTGAAACTGTCTCAAAATTCACCATGCTCAGTTTTATTTCTGTCATAAACCAACACATCTTCTGCCTGGCAAAGGATGCCAAGCAACCCTGGCAGCATCCTAGATTTCTTTTTCAGAAATTTTCTGTTGCTAGAGTGATGCTGACTGGGAGCCAGCTGACACCAGTACCTTCCAAATATAATGATGAATACAGTTAATGCTCAGATTCTTCCATGAAAAAGCTGGGGAGGAGAAAGGCCAAGAGGACTTTCAAAGTACATAACTTTGGGAGTATTTGGTTTCTGATAAACAAGCTAATATAAGAAGCTTGTTTTATTTCTCCACATACATATGCTAATTTTCTGCTGAGCTTTGGGGCTTTCGTTGTATATGAGTCCTTAAGCACTTTTATCTGTCAAATACCTCTCATATCTTTCATTCTCTTTTGCTCTTTTTTTACCTTCTCTAGTAGGAAAATACAGAGGTCAGGGACTGCTGCTGGAATTGCTGATGTCACAAATTTGATTTCATATTCTCTTGGCAGCTCTTCTATTCCCATAAAGACATGTGGCTACATCTCTTGAGTAATTTGTCTTTTTGCTACTGATGCATCCTTGACCTTGTTTTGCTGTCTGCACAGTGGGAAAACATCAGTCTTTGCATTATATTGTTCCAAGGAGTTTATTTTCCTCCAGCTCATCTGGATACTGACCACAAACACCCTATGATGCATTCCTTAGACATTTTCATTTGCCTTTACAAATATCCATTATTAGATTGTCTAAAAAATTATGATTGAAATTGTAAAGACCAATTTTATTTAAGAATTTCGGCATTCTGTTCATGCTAACATTTTTCTATTATACCAGAAATAAGGACTTGCTGCTACCTGGGGCTTAAATTCCCCAGACAATATTCATTATTCTAGGAGAGTGGCATGGTCCTGTACAATGCTCTGCCTTTGGTGTAAACTCAATCCTCTTTCTTCTGCTAAACACAGGTGTCAGCTGTACTTTCTGCTTTAATATAACTTTCACAGATTTTCCATCTCCCTGACCTACTGAAATTTTCTGGTCTTTCAATTCTTAGTGTAGCAATTTCGATGGAACCCTTTCCTTATTTATGTTTTCTCTTTATTCAATCACTGTTGTCTGAGATTATCTCCCTTCCTGCTACTAAAAAAAAAAATTAAAAAAGGAGTCATATCATTATTTTTTCTTTTTTTTTTCTGGTCTGGATCTTCCACCAGGAGTGAGATCTAAATGAAATAGAAATTGTGCTAATAGGCCAATGTCTCTGGTCCCAGCAATTATCCTCCTCCTGACTACATCTCCTTTTACCATTTCAATTTTGCAATGTTTAGTTCAGCTCACCAGAATAATGACACCTTGAATTTGAGCCTTTCATACATTTTATCACTTCTGCCCATCAAATGGGCATCAAAAGCTTGTCTTTGTTGCAATTTGTTTCTGACTGACAGTTCCAGAGCATAAATCCTGGTACTATTGGAACAATTCTGACAAACATCAGACACTGTTGTTATTATTGGGCTGTCCCCTCTTGAAGTAGAAATTTTCCTCATTCTTTTCTGAATCCACTAAGGCCAGGTGTCCAAAATCTCAAGACTGAATTGCTCCAAGAGCCATTTTCAATCTCTAAAATTACCAATTTATTAAAAAAAAACAATCATGAATCTTTTCCCTCATTTTTTTCCCTACTTTTATATTCTTGTATTTCTTGTTGCTCTGAGAGTCAGTTATTTATTTTGCTTCTTGGATGGAGTAAGACAAAAGACAATCATTGACTTGCCCTTTCTGAGCTCCCTACATCTTCCCCACATGAGATCTTCCAGCATTTCAGTAATGCATTTTCCTTCTAATTATTTTTATTCCCATATTTCCTGTCCTTATTTTGTCAGATAGTAAAAAAATACCACTAACTCTCAAAAACATTATTTTGAGAGGGAAAGTCCCTACTTCTTTCCAGTCCCACATGGACTATATATTCTTACAGACACCAGTAAATTCATTGACTGTAAAATATCAGGTCACTGGGTAAAGCAAAGAACCCCCCAGAATCCTGGAGAAGCACTGACCTCACTTAACTAAACACACTGAGAACCTGTGCCACTGATTTCCTTCCTTTATCCTCTGCTAAGAAACTGATATTTAATCATGTGCATAATCTACCTCAGTTCCCAAAGTCATCACCCTGGATCAGTTTAACATAACCTAAAAACAGATGTTTTCTTGTTTCCTCATATGGGTGCATATAAATCTTTCTGTCCTATGTGAGATGTCAGTAAAAATAAAGATCTGCGCAAGATATTCTGCCTTTTGCTTGAAATGCTGTTTGGCCCAGATTGTATTTTATCAGTGTAAGGCTTCATGGTTTTTCATGTAGACACAAGGAAGTTATTGGCTTTTTTCCTCCTGTTAGTCAGTCTTTCCCCTTTCCCTGCCTTATTTGCCCTGTTCCTTTCCTCTTCCCTTTCCTGCCTTAGACTATGATTTTTCTAGTTCTTGATTTTGAGCACCTCCATTCTTCTGTATGCTGATGTGGAATTTCACTTTTTTTCTGAAAAAAAACCAAACCCCTTGGTTTTCTTGGCTCTGTGCACAACATGGCAATTCCTCCTTTGGCAACTGAACTCACAAAGATTGTCTGCATGGAGAATTGTTATTTTCTCTCTTTTTTTTTTTAACACCTACACCTTTTTCTACTCCTTGTAATTGTTCTGTACCTGTACAACTCCAGTGCTTTGTATGCAGAACAGAGCATGTTGGGCTCCAAGTTCTGTACTGGAAAAATATCTGGACTGAAACCCCTCTTTACTCCCTGTAATTTAGGGGTTTGCCAGCAGGATCTAATTTCAAGACTCTAATTAGAAATGGTCTGGGAAAATAAAGAGCTCCAAGGCTAAACACAAGATAGCTTGTTCTACTGCCTATAATGCCATAATTCACCTGCTCCTCTGATGCTTGTAAAATGTTAACCTGTCATGCTTGTTAATTTTTTTTTTTATTTTTAATGCACTATAAAATTATATCTTCCTCAATATTTTATGCTTTTATTCATGTTTTATGGCAGCAAATAATGCTTGCAAAGCATTATAGGAAGCAGATTTCTATTTACCTGGCAGGAAGTGTGCTGCACAAGCAGTAACAACTGCAAAGTGTTTTGGAGACAAGAGGTAAAAGCTTGTAAAACTCACACAGTTTTTGGTAGCATCCATGACCTTATTCATCAGCTCCTTTTGCTTTAGGTGCAGACATCTCAGCCTGTGTAAAACCTGCATAAAAACTCCCCATGCCTTGGTAACAGTGAATCACTAAAGAAGAGTATGTCCTTATTTATTTAGGGAATTCAGGTGAGATTTGCAGAAGAGACTCTTCCCTGGAGGGTGGGCAGGCCCTGGCACAGGGTGCCCAGAGAAGCTGTGGCTGCCCCTGGATCCCTGGAAGTGTCCAAGGCCAGGCTGGACAGGGCTTGGAGCAACCTGGGATAGTGGAAGGTGTCCCTGTTCATGGGTGGAACAAGATGGGCTTGAACATCCTTTCCAACCCAAACCATTCTGGAATTCTTTGATTTATTTCACCTTCCCCCAGCCCTCATCACTGTGTCTCACACTCAGGGACAGCAGCTGGAAGTGTGTGCACAAAACCATCCTCACAAAAGAGAGTCCCAGACAGTCTTGCAGTGTCTGTGGCCCAAAACTGCACAGAATGGAACAGACGTGCCCAGCCTGGAGTTATTAAGCACATTGATTTATTTTTTCCCTGAAATCAGTTTAGGTTGATGCACAGCTCTGAGCAGATACCCCTGTGTATTTTGCTTTTTATTGTCCCAGCTCCTGATTCTCTTTAAGGCTCCAGGTTGTGACTGTAATCGTTTTTATAGTGGGACAATCAGTGTTGACTTTAGATAATTATGCCTTCCTTTGAAAAGCCATAAAGGAAGAAAAGCAGTAATTTGTATTTTATCTCTACAGTTTATGAAGCTGCAAGTGCAATACTGTAAAGGTTATGAACTGATACTTTGACATTTTCCCCATCTATCTTTTTTGTCACTATCATATGATGGTGGAATCACTATCCTTGGAAGTGTTCAAAAAACTCCTAAATGTGACACCTGGGAACGTGGTTTAGTGGTGGCCTTGGCAGTGCTGGGTTTAGGCTTGGACTTGATGATCTTAAAGGTCTTTCCCAACCTAAATGATTCTATGATTATAAAATTCTACATGGCTGGAATGAATAGTTTTGTAATTGCAAGGAAAAGGTTCTTTTCTCAAATGCAGCTTTTTCTTTAAAAAAAATTAACATGAAATTTTAAATTAGTTTTTGAAAGGAAATTTTAAGTACTGTTTAATACAACAGTTCAGATATCCCATTTATGACTCACAATTTTCTAAGCTATTGGAAATTCAAAGCTTAAATCCAAATACCATAAGATATACACAAAACAAATAATTGCACAAATAATTCTTGTGCAAAAAACTTTTGTTCTCCTCATGACTTTGACAAAAGGGCCTCTGAAACCAAAAGTAAGGCTCACAAATCAGGACAAGGGATTATTTTTAACATCCCACTTACCCCAGAGGCTGGATATGGTGTGTATCTTTTTGCAAAACTACAACCATAAATTAATGCAATGTTTGCCTCTCAAATCACATCATCTCAGAAAACATCTGCTAACCACAGTTTGAAACCCTAAGAACACATGGTTTAGTCCTAAGTCCTCTTTTAGCTATGTCCCATAATTTGGATGAATTACTTCCATCCATCTGTATCTGGAATTAAAGGATCTGTCCTACAGTATTGTAGGGACTTATTAAAAATAAAACTCAAAAACCAATAAATGGCATAAAATGGCATCACACAATGGCAAGACTAAATATTGGCTCCACTTCCATATTCAGGATCCTCAAACTCAGGCTCTAACTTCAACTGCATTTTTCTTTGATAAATGTCGTGCAAAGGGAGAGGAAAAGTTCATGCTTAAATGCAGTTGTATGGCTGCAGGAGTTGGCAAAACTGATGAGCTGAATCCTGCAAGTTACATGAGGACACCGAATTTGCCACTGTAAGAGCTCAGCTAACTTTAGGAAGAGAGTTGTTGCCATTAGCAACGGGCCAGTCATTTATAGAGGGAGAGATGTTTATCACTCAGGGCTGCTCTGAATTTCTAGTGCTTGGCTCAGTGGCAGGGGAAAAAAAGGGAAGCTGCTGCATTTATTTGGTATTAGTTCTGGTCTTGTGCTGGTTGGGAACTAATGTACTGTGCTGTGCAAAGTGCAGTTTGCACAGAGCCTCACACCTGGATTTGCTATTGAATATATTTGCTTTGCCACTGTTTTATTTCAGAGCTTTTGGAGGGGGGTTGCTTTGGTTCTGCACTGCCTGGCACAGGCTTTCGTACTCTTCTCCCCATAAAGCCACAGAAAAGCCATTTCTTAATCTTTTACATACAGATATGAAAATTTTTATGTGAATAATAGTACATTTTTTTTCTTATTTTGGCAATACATGGTCTTCTCTCTGCTCCTTTTGATACTACTGGATACACTATGATATTTGCTCCAATTCCCTCTTCTGTCAGTAGATCCTCTACTTCTTTCTCCTATTTTTAGTGTTTGAAGGATTTTGGCCCCGACTTCCATCTTTTTCTTCCTTTCTGTATTTGCTAAAACAACTGAAATATTACTTTTCCTCTCCTGCTTTTGTATTTTCTACCTATATCATCACAACAATCTTGATCACTGGGCCTGTACTCTAGGTGTGATTATCTCCCTCTCATCTCCACGTATCATGTGCTGTGGTTCTCAGCCACCTTATCAGCAGTTCCTATCTTAATTATTGCACTGAGACAAGTGTATAAAGGAGCTACTAAAT
Source organism: Notiomystis cincta (assembly GCA_013398075.1). Lineage (NCBI taxonomy): Eukaryota > Metazoa > Chordata > Aves > Passeriformes > Notiomystidae > Notiomystis > Notiomystis cincta. Next base: position 8,907 of record VZRX01003500.1, read on the forward strand.
AATCATGAAATAGTCTGATATATAACCAGAATGTGCTTTCTTCACTTTAGTAAAACACAGTCTTTCTGTAAAACCTGGTTTATAAGACCAGAAATGGTTAAAGAAATAAAAAAGGAAAGAAGTTAAATAAGTGTTGGCGCTGAAATTAAATAAACTGACCATGACTGAATTCACTTGGAAACAAAATCCTCTCCAGTCATCGAAGCAATGAATTCTCAAACAAGTCCCACAGCAGACATATTTGATTTTAAAAATGTAAATATTTTAAAAGGGAGCCTCATGTACTTATTAGCAAGATTATGTAGTAACATTATATGTGAGACATTCATTACACAACGATTTCTCTTCAGCAATGTCTGCAGGATAATCTCACGCTTGAGGACTAAACTGAATTTGAGTCTCTTGTACATTGTTCCCTTGTCACTTGCTTGTCTGTCTTACAACCCAGTGCTGTAAAATAAGTCAACTGCAGGGCTGCTGATAGAAGAAAATTTGAACATAAAACTCTTTGCATAATTGGGGTGTGCAGCTCCTTGGTCCATGATCCAGAAGAAATGTAAAACAGCACTAGAACTGAAATCTTTAGGGAAGTATAAAGAACAGTGGGCAGTTTTAATGCAGAGAGAACAATTAAGAGCTGAATACTGATTTATTCTGTTTACTTTGAAATGTTGTAATTATAAATCATAATTCCTGGTTATTTTGTCCCTTTTTTTTTGACAAAACATCATACAGCTCAAAGACAAAGAGAGTTCTGGCCAGTGAAGCATGGCTCAGAAGCCAAACAAAAATAATTACTCCAATTTCTTTAAGTAGGTGGTGGGCACAGAGGAAAGGAAAGGCACACAGAAGAAATGAGTACCATGAAAGCTTAACAGATGACAAGTTTAATTGTCATAGCTGTGTGCCTGAAATAATGAGCTTAACACAGTAACTGAGAAGGAGCTGTACTTCAGACTAATAAGGTGGATTGTCTGTAATGCATCAAAGGACTTGTGAAGGTCTTTGCAAGATTTACAGAGGGCTGGACAGAAAAGAGGCACGTGGCATTCAGTAGGAAAGGACACACAAACTGAAAAATGCCCAAATATGTCCCTGAAATATAAAAATCCATGAACTGTATGGATGTGGATACCACAGCCTGGAATTTGTGTGCATGCTGATTATATAGGTAGATTAATTAACAGCTTAAAAATGGTATGAGAGAAGATGAAAGCCATTAGAAGGTGCATGATACATTGTGGAACAGAAGGATTAAATACATATTAAAGCAAGAAGCCTGGCTTGGATTATTTAGCTTCAAAGTGGTAAACAATTTTTCCTGTTCTGATCTGTTTGATCAGTGATGTGTAATGAGTACATTTGTAATAGGAAATTAACCATCCTTGGGACTGCTCCTTAGTTATTCAGAGTTATTCAACAGTCATACTTATCCAAGATGTGTGTCTGTGCTAGTGAACCCTCCTGACTCCAAATCCAGGTGAGCTGTCTGCTCAAAGTCATCTCTGTCCCTTTCTAATGGCCATACTCTTCCAGAAATCATCTGGAAGAATGCTCAGTGGCCAAAGCCAAAAATATTTCTGACAGTTTAACAGTATGAACAGTTCTGCTTTTGTGAGGAGATGAGAAGGTAAGAAAATAAATGTTGCAGTGTTAGCAGAGCTGGGATACTTTGAGCACAAGTAGACCCTAAAATGCCAGGGAGCCACAGAGACATCAGTAGTGCAGGGACCTTCCTGACCCTACAGTCTGAAGTTCATGAGAGACACTGAGGTGCAGCAGCATGACCAGAGAAGGGAACTGAGATGGACACACCCCACTCTCAGCTGCCTTCTTTCCTGGATGTTCCTGTCAGGGAGTTGTGCAGAGCCACAAGGTTCCCCTGATCCCCCTTTTCTCCAGGCTGAGCCCCTTTCCCAGCTCCCTCAGCCTCTCCTGGAGCTCCAGACCCTTCCCAGCTCCATTCCCTTCTCTGGACTCACTCTTTAACATCTTCCTTGTCCTGAGGGCCCAGAATGGACACAGCACTCAGAGTTTGTCCTCAGCAGTGCCCAGCACAGAGGGACAATCCCTGCCCTGCTCCTGCAGCCACACCATTGCTGACCCAGGCCAGGTGCCCCTGGCCTCCTTGGCCACCTGGGCACCCCTGGCTCCTGTTCAGCACTGTCACCAGCACCCCCAGGTCCTTTTTGGCCAGGGAGTTTTCCAGGCATTCAGCCCATGGCCTGGAGCTCTGCAGGGACCTGCAGCAGATTATTCACTTTCTCCTCTTCTTTTTGACTGACACTCTGAAAATGCCAACCTTTTAAACATTAATGCAACATCAAGTACACTTAAGGTTAAGTATTTAGCTTACATTTAAGAGAAATATCTTTAAATATATGTTTCTCCATTAGCCTGGCCTAAGAACAGCTCTAATATGTCTATTTTTAGTAAGTTTTTGATATGAGGCTGTTTAGACTGCATATAAAAATTTCCATGTGCCTCCTCTATGTGCTCTCATTTGTGAGGAATGAAGTTGTGGAACCTGAATGTGTTGTCATGTTTTTTTCCCCTCAGAAAGACACAGGGAATTGGGATTGTTCAGCCTGGAGAAGAGAAGTCGTTAGGAAGACTTAATTGTGGCCTTCCAGTGCCTGAAGGGAGCCTGCAGAGGAGGTGGATAGAGGATTTTTGAAAAGCATGTAGACACAGGACAAGGAGGAATGGCTTCAAAATGACAGGGAGCAGCCCTTTGCAAAATGATGGATGTGAAATTTAATTAATTCACTAAAAACTGTGTTCCAGAACATTAGCAAAATACCCCGATATTTAGAAGTGTTGATTAGCCAGTTAACAGGGATGCATGTTTTCTGTGAATTTGGAATTTAAATCTCAGCATGGTGTGGGATATCCTTTAAAGATTAAACCATCTCAAATGAGATTTTCATGGAAAATGAAATTCTCATGAGTACTTTCATGTAAAGATCTACTTATGGAATACTTGCCTATGGTCCCACTGGGGTCAAAGTACATGGAGTCAAGGGATTCTAAGGATCTGGTGACTTAAATCTGACTGTGATGGGAGCTTACATGTCTAACTCATATGTGGATATCTACACAGAGACACATGAAAGGAGCCAGGTCTCTTCTCCCAGGTAAGAAGTGATAAAACAAGAGAAAATGACCTCAAGTTGTGCCAGGGGAGGTTTGGATTGGATAACAGGGAAAATTTCTGCACACAAAGGTGACCAGCACTGAGCAGGCTGCCCAGGGCAGTGCTGGAGTCACCATCTCTGAAGTGTTGAAAAAGAAGATGTGCAGATGTGGTGCTTAGGGAGAGCTTTAGGGGCAGCCTTGGCTGGGGGAATGGTTGGACTCAGTGACCTCAGAGGGCATTTCCAACCCAAATGATTCTGTGACTGTGAATGGTCTGGATCCACAGACTGAATGCAAACCACGATGAGCTTCCTGACTAACACCAGAGACAAGGCAATTGGTAAGGCCAGTTTGAACTCAAGATTTTCTAACACCTTTTCTTTCACTTCCACTAATCTTTGTAGAATTGGAATACTTTTCCAATGAGATCCCCAGTCTCTAGACCAACATTTATCATTTCTAATCACAGCTACATAGAAAGTGTAGGACTTTGTGTACATGAACTTATGTTTCCTGCTCCAGTCTGTGCCATCCTATTGGTCTACTGCTCCTCAAGACCCAAATTTGTTTCTTGCAAGAACAGATTTTTCTGAAATAGGTGTTGAACAGTCATTTTCCAACATAAAAACATTCTGGCTGCTTAGCAGAGCCTATGCCATCGTCCCAGTCTGACAGTGTATTTCCATTCATGTTAAAGGTACTTCTCATGACAATGAACAGTCACAAAACACAGGAATTTTTGTATTTTCTTGCCTCAGAGAAGAAAAGTTCTTTGATGTAATCTCCTTGGATCCCACAGGCTGGGGTAGGAAGGTGGATGTGCTGTGATCACAGCAGGAGTCAATGTCAAGGTTGAAATCGTTTGTGTTTATTTATATTTTAAAGCTTTGACTAAGGAAAAAAACAACCAACTGAGAGAACAGGATTTGATACTATCCTATCTCAGACACTGAACTGCCTTGGACTGACAACTGGTAGTGACAGAATGGGAATTACTAGATTTTTATTTTGACACTTCTTTCATTAGATTCCACACATTTTCTACTAGAATATATTTTCATAAAAAGACATTTATAAGTCTGAAAGATTCCAGATACTTACAATTTTAACCTCATATAAAGGGCTTAAATATTTGGGGCAGGAGGAGACTTATTAAGAAGAAAAGTGGATTTTCTTTATTTTGTTTTGAATCTCCATTAAAGATGACTTTCATTGGATTAGCAAAATCTGAATTCATCCACACAGTATTAACTGTGATTTGTTCCAACTCAGGATAGTAATTTTGTTGGTTTTTTTTTTTTTTTTTTGTTTGTTGGTTTGTTTTGTTGTTTTTTTTTTTCCAAAGATAAGTGAAAGTAATCTCTCTCTTAAAACATGATTTTAAGAAACTTAATATGGAGTAAATGTCATGCAAATATTGTTCCTCAGCCACCCACTACAAAAATTTAGATCCATGTGTTTTAATTGCTAACCGACTTACCTAAAAGGAGGACAATGTAAGAGATAAGGTTTACAATTTTAGAAGATGCACAAAGTCAATTAAGACTTCCACTAATTTTAATTGTTTGATTAGTTTTTTTTATTAAGGACCATTGCCATTCTGTTTGAATTTCAGGTGTAGGCTGTCTGAGCATTTAATTTTGTCTCTTTTCAGCATTTTCATTCTCTTAATCTATAACTGAAGCTGTTCCATATGAAGGCATATTGTGCATGTACAGAAAACCCACCCACCACATCAGGAGATATTTTTGCACTGAGAGATTTTCTTGCCACTAATGATGTGAAGGTTTTGTCCTGCTGCAAAGTGAAAAACCTCAGACTTCCAAGAGGTGGAAATTTACTTAGAAATTATTCTAAAATCTTCCTGGTGCCAATCAGCTTTAGCAGTAGCAGCTGCCCTTAACAGTGAGTGGTCACAGGGCAAATCAGGACCTCTGTGTATCAACAGCATGGACTGAACATTCAGACACAGCCATTAAATGCTCAAGTGATTTCACTTTCATCTATTTGCCTATAGATACTCATTTGCATATGCACAGGAGCCCTTTACAAAAGGATGGATGTGGAGTTCAATTAATTCATTAAAAACTGTGTTCCAGAACATTAGCAAAATACCCTGATATTTAGAAGTGTTGATTAGCCAGTTAACAGGGGTGCATGTTTTCTGTGAATTTGGAATTTAAATCTCAGCATGGTGTGTGATATCCTTTAAAGATTAAAACATCTCAAATGAGATTTCCATGTAAATATCTACATGTGAATTACCTGTCTATACTCCCAGTGGAGTTAAAGGAGATGGAATCGAGGGATTCTAAGGATTCAGGGACTGCAATAGGAGATAGAACAACAAAGTTATTTACTCTTCCTCTAACTATTTCTGGGTGAGGAACACAAGTTCTTTCACACCCCAAACTCCTGACTATGGGAACTACTTTCCTTTTACATTGCAACACGTCCAAATGATGTCTTATAGCACTGACCAGGAGCCAAATTTTTTAACTGTAGGACAAGATTCTGTGGCGTATTTGATTCCACTGTACCATTTGCAATAAAAACCTAATTATAACCAGTGGAATATAACTTACCAAATATTATCCAAGAATCCAAATGAAAATTATGGACATGAACAACATGAATGAGCATTAATGGCATGAATCAACTACATATCACATATAATCAGTACAATCAAAGAAACAGTGGATCCTCATGGTATTTTCAGATGTTCTTCCCATCTGTGCTTTATTCATGTGATGCAAACCCAGTCTGGATGTGAACAGGAGGGTTAATTACATCCTGCACGTGCCTATTTCTCACTAAAAGGGGTTAAGAGCACATCATGCAAAGGAGTCATTGGGTCAGACTATCAGAATCTTGACTTTATATTCAAACTGCTCACCAAGTGATGATCTCTGACCTTTTGTGTACCCAGCAGGTCACACACCAAACTCACAGGTAATACTGAACCTATGCATGAGCAACAGAGTTCAAACTGATGCACTGAAAAGAAAGTCTGTTTCTTCCTGTAGGTTTGATTTTCTCAGTTCTTAAATCTGCAAGGCCATATTATCTTCCATTAGAACTTGTCAGGGAACTAACACAAAACCTAATAATACACTGGATGTTAGAGAAGTTCATGCAACAAGCCCTCAACTGACAGAGCTAATTGTAATTCTTGTTGCTTAGCACTGAAATGTTTTTTACCTTATATCTACGAAGGCAATTATGTGAAGAATTAGTTAATCCCCCAGACATCAGCTTTACCTGCATTATTTTAAGTACCAAAGCTCCTGAACAACAACAGCCTGCAAGGAGATGGAAAACACTAGGCAGACAGGTAAACATATGCATATGAGCAAACTCTATTTTGGGGTAGCTCCCGAAACAAGCTGTACACTTCCTAAAATAGAGACAGACAAAACTCTGAAATCTCTGCAATCTGCCAGGGAAAGATGAGCTGATCTTCTGAGGTACCACTTAGAAAGTTTCAGCAGCACATCACAGCCAACAAATAACTGAAACATTACCTGCAACCTGAAGGAAAAGGTGTCCTGGTTTAAAATTTGTCCCATAGCTTTTACCTGGTGAAAGCTGAAAACACTCTGCCCATCAAGGAATGAGGGCACTCAGCTGGAACTGGGGGTGCAGGATCTGAGAAGAGACAGGCTGAAGTCAGAGAACTCTCTGGACTTCCATGGAAAGGAAGCAGCAGGCAGCAGGAATGGGAGATCCAGGTTTTAGATGCAAAGACACCTCTGTGTGTGGCACGTGAGAGGCTGCAGAGCAAAGGAGCTGCTGTTGGGTGGGAAAGGTGGAATCAGACCTCAGGGTAAATCACAGTCTCCACACTCTTATTCTCCAGAATGCTGTCAAACCCAAAGCTTCAAAGGCAGACAGAGACCCAGAGTCTCAAAGCAGTGATGAGATGGTGGTGTAGTGGAGAGAGACTTAAATTTACGATGAATTGGGGAAATTTCTGGGATTTGAAGAACTTGTACTGAAAAATACTTGTACTTGTTCCATTTCAATGTACCCACTGAAAGTCAGAGAAAAAAAATTTCAACTAGGAATGGGGAAAAGCCAAAAGGCACACAAAGTGTCCCCCAGGAAACAGTGCTGGAGCTGAGTTTGTTCAGCCAAACAAACTCTGCTTAAAAACAATGAACAGAAAAATAAATATTTACATCCAGTTGCTCGTAATCTTTTTCTGGTAACCAAAAGTCAGAACAAAGGTTAGGAGCAACAAAAAAGACCTCATAAAACTGAGTGAATCATGGAAAAAAAGTGGCCCAAGTGCTTTATGTAGTTATGAATAATGCATCTATAGAAAAATAACATAAACCATGTATACATGATGCCAAACTTTGAACTGAAGTCTTCTAAACCAGGCAGTCAAACAAGCCAATGAAATGTGGTGCCTCATCAAAAACAGCATTAAGAACTAGGAAGAGGTGTCATTTTTTCAATGCTTAAAGAAAAGCAGAGTTTTATTTCATCTCCTTGTTTTGAAATAGTTATCTAGATGTTTAGAAAGCAAAGTAACCAAGATTCTCCCCAAATTCTCTGGCTTGACTTTGCCTGTGTGAACAGATAAAGGTGGGGATAAAAGCAGCCCCAAATGTAGAGAGAAGAGTGAGACACATCCTAATTTCCCTAATGAAAGTGCTTCCCCCTTGTTTATAAATTGTTCTTTGTTTTTTCTTGCAATTGTTCTGCTGCCAGATCCCTCAAGGCCTGGCAATGTAGGAGAAAGATTCCTGTCCATCAACCTGCAGAAGCAGCCTGCTTAAAAGATTCTCCAAGCATCATTAATTTTAGAATGTTTCTTAAATAACACAAGAGGTGGACCAAGAACTTCTGAAATGTTCAAGCAAACTTTGTGTGCCTCACTGGGAATTAAGCACTGAATGGATTTGTTCCAGAATTGTTGAAAGCTATCACTTCAGTTTACTGAAATAAAATATTACAGGCTTTTTTTTTTTTCCCTAAATGATAAATGTATGGATACAGCTATAATGCAGTGTGAAGTCTCAGCTTAGAATTTCTTGGGTTGGATTATAGACCACACTTAAAAAGTCTAGTTGGTGTCACAGTTTGCCTGGCACTGACACAGAGCCTGATATTGACAGCTAAAAATATAATATACAGCAGAGAGAAATTCTCTGCTGGTAAATGCTTGAAAGCCAAAATATGAAATGATTTCCAGCTTGAGTTACTGAATTTAAGTGTTGTTTCTGCAGCTTATCTTACCTTTAAAAAAACTTTAAAAATAATCAGTATTTTAAGAGCAGCAAGACAAAATATCTATCCCAAAAGATGAGCTCTGGATTCCTTGTTAGGTTATGAGTTGTAAAGTGCCTGAAAGTTAAGTAATGGTTTAAAAGCAGAACTGAGAACCTTGATAAGGCCCCTAATGTGAAATGCAGTTTAAATTCAAAGTCTAGCATTTGGGCCTAAGATTTTAAAGGAAATGTCTTTAATATGTTCAGAGAAAGCCCTGCAGTGGAAAGCAGAGATGAACCCAGGTTCTGATGAGCAGTTCACTCCCAAGTAACAGTGTGGGTGTTATTTGGGATCAGCCTCTACTAAACCACCCTGGACTTCAGAAATGTTTTATAAACTGAACTAAACCACGTGTAACTAAACAGATAAATTTAACCTACCCTAATAAATAACTGAGTTATTTCAGTCCTCTGTGGCCATCAGTTCTGTGGGTTCTGCCTCCTGCTTACATTTTGCTGCCTGCAGTTATCAGCACTTGCTGGTAACTTGCTCCAGAAGCTGGAGAGTGTCTGTCCTTCCCCTCCAAAAAAACCATGCAATAAACAACAACTCATAATTTGAGTACCATCTACTGCAAGAATTGGATGGCATTAGGAGTGGTATTCAACACAGAGAGCTATGGTAGTAACTCCATCTACTACTCCAGTTACAACTGGAAGTTCCTTCTCACCCATCCCTCTCCCCAGCCCTGTTTCCAGCAGGTACTGGCACACACTGAACCCTTTATAAGCTGTTTTGTGTCACTAATTTAGCAGAAACTAAACCCAGGAACAAAAGCTGGATTGTTTTCTCTCATGGTAGTGACTTCATGGAATGATCCAGCAATCACTGAAGATGGAACAAGGTAGGAGACAGGGTTGGGAGGTCAGCAGCAAGCCAGGGAAGCAGAAGGAGGATCAAGGGAATGGGACACACACCCTTCTCCTGGTGGAAGCACTGCCAGAAAGACAAAACTACCCATGCAATTGTATCTCAGGACTGTGATTTATAGATTTCTGCAGCTCCATTTCAGACACTCAGGAGTCAGGCATGTTCCCACACTGCAGCTGCTGAGGTCAGGAGCTGCCTGCCTGGGAATGCAGGGAAGCAGCCTGGCAGAGCACTCCAGAGCAGCACAGATGTGTGCTCAGCGCTGCCTTTGGATGTCGTGTCACACAGTCAGCACTCACCACTCTGCAGGAAACAGGCATCGCTACAAAAAAGGGCTGGAACTGTATCTAGACACAGTGGGTAACATCAGAGGGATCTGAGTTGCTGCAATTTGCACTTCCTCCAGGCCCTGATAAAACAGAAGTTACACCAAGTTGTGCTCCCTGAGGCTGCTCATGAAATACTCTCTGGATGTGCCTCCATCAATCTGCCAGTGCTATTTTCAATGCAAAGCTCTGTTTCCTCAGACGGGCTGGAAGACTGAAATTTTCGAGGTTGCATAAAGACAGATGAGGTTTGTTAAATCAGGACAGTCCTCTAAACCACAACCAAAATCTGAAACCAAGTGCAGAATATTAATCCAGGGGCCTGGAATATGGTTACATGGTTAATGTATTAATACATGGTTAGGAGGAATAGTTTATCAAATGACTTGTGCTAATTTTGGCTGGGATAAAGTTCATTTCGTTCACAAGTAGCTCCTATTCTGATTATAAAAAATTTACTAAGTAGCTTTGATGCTTTTAGGATCCTCCCAGAAAACTGATTCCTGTTTTTTAACAGCAGTGATCATCAGCTCAAACCAAGGAATTTGATGGAGACCTGATTTGACTCTAACAGATTTTGGCAGAGACTCTAACAACATGGCAAACCCCATTAAGTCAGATCCTAAAAATGCTCTCTTTCTTCTTTTACTGGGAAAATGACCACACTCTTCTTGTTTACCATATTTTCTGTCAACTCTGTGTAAATTCTCTGGCAAATCTACTCCAGAAGAGTTAAACTACAGCAAAATTCAGGCTGCTCAAGCAGCTGGAGTTTGGGAGTTAAGCTGCTGGGGAGGTGACCTTGTTGAATGGTGAATTCTTGTGTCACAGTGGGAGCGTGCTGGGCCCATAACCCAGAGGTCGATGGATCGTAACCATCCTCTGCTACCAGGCGAGGGAGTCTCCACCTTGCAGTCTCTGGAGACGGCTCTTGAATGGTGCAAGGGAAAGATACCTGTGTGTTTAGAGTTAGGGTATCAGTTTAGTCATCAAATGGGCGATATGGAATAAGGGGTGGAGTGTCGTGGGATGATCTTGTATTCCCCATCGCCTGCTGGAAGGTTTTTTTGTGCCTTCGGACTGCAGCCGGGAGGACTCTTCACGGCGGCTCGCCTGACCTTGCAGCCGGAATGGTTACATACTTTTGCCTGGCTGGAGACTTTTTTTCCTCTGCTGGTAGCGGAGGAGGAGGGGTTGCTCTCAACCTTTGCTTTCCAGCTGTCGGCTGGAGAGGAACGGAGATCTGCTTCTGCGGCTTCTGCTCCTTTCTGAACGGTTTTCAGCTCGTTTCCTTCATCCGAGACCAGCTCGCCATCTCTGGGACTCGTGGTTGGGACCCCTCGATCAGGCAGGGCCCGGCTGGGCTCGGGCCTTGGGCCTGGGAGACGTGAGAGAACTGTGGGGAAACCCATCGACCTCCACCTCGGGGAAGGGAGGGGGGAACTTGTTTTGTTGAATAAACAGGGTTTTTTTCACTCTCGTTTGAGAAATTCTTTCTCCCGAACCTGTGAGGGGTGAGTGCTGCCGGGACCTGCTTGCTTGGCTGGCAGGAGAGAGGAGGGAGACTCCCTTCCGGGTTGTTTCCTGCTGGATTTGTGTCCAAACCGGCACCCCAAAACTCACTGTCAGAGGGGACTGGTACTGTGCAGCCAGCTAAGGGCCAGTGACACTCCCAAGGTGGGCTCAGTTATAGAAGGAAACCATTTTGCCCATTTAACCCCTGGTCCCCAGAGGAGGAAGGCAGGGGAATGTGTGGTTCAGGGACTATCAGAGACTCTCACACTGATCCAAGCCAACAGGTTATGTCAAATTAGCTCTCCACCTTTCACAGCTGAGCTGAGTTACATCATTTTTCACTCCTTTCTTCCCATGCTCTTCAGCCCATGAGTTTGTAAGCCTCTGATTAGGCAAAACCCCAATTTTTTTAGCTTTTTCTAGGACTTGGCTTATCTGCCAGAGACAGCTGATGTCTTCTATCTGCAGTAATATTCATACTTTTTAGAAGGCTTTTATGCTGTTGGCAAATCAGGTTCAAACACATTCTCTGTTGCAAGGCCAGCTGCTCTTTAGTTTCTTCCTTGTAATTTATCTCCCCAAATTTCTCAGAAAAGCCATGAATGCTGTCTGAACAGCAATGCCTCCCACCAGTTTTGTACAGGTGTTTCCAGTGCAGGAAGCTCTATCTACATTTACATCCTGGAGTCTTTAGCTATAACTGGACTGAAGAGATTAAAAGACACCAAGACCTGTAAATCAGGACTCTGTTGCTGAGCCACATCACCAATGACATCAAATAAAAACCCAAGGAATATCCACTAATGAAAAATATTAGCAACCAGTTCTGAAAAATATATTTGCAATGAATTTGAATGTATTACAGTTTTCTTTTTTTGATTAATTTGATTTTATAATATTTATAGTCACTGATTTGAGCTTCTTTATGCTCAGGTTTTGGATGGATTTGGGAACAAGCAAATATTACTTCAAAAGTATCAGCTTATAAACTATAAACAGCTACAAGCAAAACAGGTGCAGCACTAATAGTAACACATCACTAAAATAGTTTTTAAGAAGACATAGCAATGAATTTCTATTGTATTCACTGTTTCTCTGAAATAATTTTTTAACCCTTTCATGCTTCTACTTTCTCTAAGAGTCTGGCAAAATGTGATTATTTACTGCTATCTCCCATAGCATAGAAAGGAAGAACAGTTATTATTAATAGATAGATTTTTAAAAGCAGGAAAACAAAACAATGGAAAAAAATAAAACTCTTCAAATCTAAACCCTTCTGTTTAAAGGTCCTGTGCAAGGCTTTCTTTTCACCAATGATATTTAAATCTATTTGAAACTGAAATAGCATTAATGTTTTATTTTAAATTTGGGCAATAAAAGAAGACCAAAACATTTACTTCTAATTTGTTTTTCACAGTGCCTCTAGTTAGGCCCTATAGTGAAGGTAATATTTGATCTATAAAACATCTTTTTCTTGCTTGCTTTAAACCCCAGCATTGACATAGCAGTAAAGTTGAAAACCTAAGTGATAAATCTTACAGCAGCCACCTTTTTTCCCCCAAATGTGCTTCCTTAGGTACTACCTGCTAAATGCTTGAAAGCAAAGGATTTACAGTTTTCTAATATCATGTAACTTTCTCTGAAGCCCAGTTAAATACAACATCTAACTGGGTGCTTGGCACTGGAGTGAGTGGAGTGAGAAATAGGCCCAGCCTGGGATGGTTTCCAGCCCTGATAAGATGTATTGCCTCCTGCAGCTGTTTATCGGTTTCCAGTCCCTTGACAGGATACCCAGACAGATGAGACACCTAAATTTCAGACACCTGAATTTTAAGATAAGTGAATCATCTCCTTAGTCTGGAGCCTGAGCTGCTTTTACACTAAACTATTAAAAAGATCATCTCATAGTTCTTAATTCTTTGAATATGGAGGGAGCAGGGTTGGAATTTTTTCTGACCAGGCTGGAAAATGAAGTTTTTCATCAGACCCATTTACACCGTGAACTTCCTGCCACTTCAGAGCTGTACATTGAAGAAAAAGAAATGGTAACAAAATGCATATTTGAAGCAACAATCAGCTGTTATATTGCTAATTAAGGTAATTGTATGTTCATTCTTTTCAAGGATAAGAGGCTGGAATGGGCATATGAAAATTAATCAAGTAATTTACAGCCTTCTTACAACGTATACCAAAATTTATTTAACAATTAGTCAAAAAAGTGTTTTAAACCTCAGTCAGAAGACAATCCCTGGTCCTACAGAATGTTTTATTTCCCATAAGAATTAAATCTCTCCCTTAATAATATTTTTTGTCTCGCCATAAAGCAAAAGGATAATAAATAAAACATTCAAAAGTTACAATCAGTTATTATGAAAATTAAGAGAATTCTTCTCACCTGTCTTACCTATTTCATCTGGAAAATAATGAGACAAGTTCTAAGTAAGTAATTTTACAGAACCTTTTCATAGTCCACATGCTGCTCTGCAGGGAGCCAATGGCTGTGTTTGAATGCCTGTAGTGGCTGAAGTCAGTGATGAATCAAGCTGTACAATGTGACTCCTCTACTTGTAACTGGTTTGGAATGTATTATATTCACAGAAGAATTTTACACTTGCACCAATCCAAAGCACTTTTAAGTACATGATGTAACAGAAAAGCTTCAGTTGTAAATCAAGAACTTGTCCATGTGCACTGAAGACTAAGACCTCACCATCTCAATACTCATCCACAGGAAACTCCTCTGAGGGCCAATAAATATTTAATTTACCCATTCTCTTGGTCCAGTGTACATTTTTGGTGGTATTTTGCTTTATTGCTAGACTGGGTTTTATTTAGAAGGCTGTGAAGACTCCCCTTTTATGGAGAATCTAAACAATCATCTTAATATAGGTGTTTAAACTAGATGTGAAAACTGCCACCTCGCTGCCTCAAGTCTTGTATTTGTACACAGGGAGAAACATCTACTTGGTTCAGCTCCTTTGTGCTCTCATTGTGATGCAGAGAATACAAAAAAGTGACTGATGTCCTATTCATTATATGTGTCACTGCCCCATTACTTTACAGGATAATGTGGTTCAGTTTCAGTTCATAAAAATTCCTTTTCCATAAAGAACTCGATGTATTATAGCTCATATAAAGGGGGATTTGGAAGTGAGCATCTGATTTATTCACCATAAAACACTAAATAACATCATGACCTCTAACTGATCTATGGTGCACCAAACATTCCTGAGGAATTTCAATTTTTCTTCAGTCCCTACAAAGCAGGCTCAGGTGCACACTGCAAGGAGCCTGATGCAGACTGCCCAGTTGTGCAAATAATGTATGCAAGATGCCAGTGGCATATGTTACCCACTTTGAGGATTTCATGATTTTGCTTAGCATAATCCCACAGAGCTGAACAAACGAGATTCAAGTTTCCCCTGACTGTCTAAAAAACTAATTGCAAGGGAAAAAATTAATTCGATACAGTTTGCAAGACAATAAAGGAGGAAATATTAATATATGGATTAAAGTTAAAACAATTTTCTATGTGAAAATACTTTTTTTCCTCCTCTTTTTTTTTATGTTCCAAGCAATTATTCTGTTCAATATGAATGAAAGAGTCAACAAAGTCCTCGTATTTTCAGCCAGTAAATGAGAATTTCTGAAGTCTGGTCCTTGTAATGGCACACAGAGCAGGATGACTGAAATCACTGTAACTGAAATTACTGATTTCCAGTCATGATTAAAGAGATATGATATAAATCCAAAGGAGAAACTGAGGATGGGTGTACCAGGTCAAAACAAATGTCTACATACGCAGTAGATGTCCAGAGACCAGGGTACAACACAGGAGACACACACAGAGATCTTGAGTATCCTCCTAGGTGCTACTTTTAATCTGAGGTTTTAATAATGAGATTTAATTTTGCTTTGCATTTTGTACAATTTGATTGCCATTTTAAGGAGGGACTTTCATTCATCAGTTGCTTTTATGTGGGACAGATCTTTGTGGGCAGTTGGATGAGTTTTGAGATACACAAAGCTATATCTATCTATATATCTATATATCTATATATCTATATATCTATATCTATATATCTAAATATCTATATATATAGATATGGGTATGAACATTGCCATTTTTGATCCACCCTTCCCTCTGGGCTGCATGGCTTCTAGTATTTTTGAGCCATGACACACACATTTCAGTGATACCACCTCCTCACATAGATTTATATTGCTTTTACTTTCCCTTCAGATGGAGCCAGGTCCCTGAAGGTCAGGAAATAAGCTGCCTGATTACCACAATGCATCAAACAGAGCAAACTGCCTCAGCTTCCTCTTCAGAGCTTGTGGGGCACTTGACAACACAGAGGGCATCTCTGCAGCTGGCTCTACCTCGCTTTACTTGCTTATTAAAGGCCATTTTTTTCATGGCAAATGCATGAAGGCTTTTAGAATCCTCTGGGCTCTCTGAAATGCAAAGAGGAACTGAATCTCTCTTTCTCATCTCCAGGCAGAGCAGGCAAACATTGTCAGGTTCTTGCTGTAACAGTGAGTAATAGCTAATTCTCACTTCCTTTGCATTCAGGGTAGCTACCAGGCCACTGCAAGAGCACTGAATCTAAATCAGGTGAAAAAGTTTATCAGATTGGAATAGCAGATAGTGAAGGGTCTGCAGGGAAAGCTGGATGAGGAGTGGCCAAGCCTGGAGGAGACTGAAGCCAGACCTCATCGTGATCTTCAACACCCTCCCAAGGGGCAGCACAGGGCTGATCTCTGCTCCCTGTGACAGTGACAGGACCCAAGGAAACAGCTGGAGCTGTGTCAGGGGAGGTGAGGTTGGGTATCAGGGCAATATCCACTCAGGACAATATCAGGTACTTGGATTTATGTCTAACCACCAGAGCCTGGCTGGGCACTGACCAGGCTCCCCAGGGCAGTGGTCACAGCCCAGCCTGGCAGAGCCCAAGGAGTGTTTGGACAATGCTCTCAGGCACAGGGTGTGGCTCCTGGGGATGGTGCTGTGCAGGGCAGGAGTTGGACCTAAAGATCCTCGTGGGTGCCTTCCAACTCAGGATATTCTACAATTCTATGAGTAATGCCTGTCCTTTTCATATATCTCTTTTTTACCCTGACATTACACCCTGCTATAATTAAAGACTGTGGAGTTTTGCCATTGATTTTGTGAGAGCAGAACCACAATTTAGGTTATTGCACAGACCATATATTAAGGACCATACTTTCATCTTCATGATTTCAACATCTTGCAACCATTTGCCTGGTTGTTAAGTGCTCTTTCTTTCCCCATCAAATCTTTCTTTGTATTGCTACCCATGTTTAAATTATTCAGTGAAATGCTCAGTTTAGGAGCATACAAAGAATTATTTTTCTGTAAATGTTTGGGATGCCTCTATGTGCTGCAAAAATGAAATCAGGAACAATGCAAACGTGTCAAAGCTTTAAGGTTGGTACCAGTCAGGTAGTTGTGGTTGCTTGGGACAGGAGACTCATTAAAAAATGTGCTTCTAAGGAACTTCTAAATGATGAGTATTTTAGAAAAAGGAAAGACACATTTCAAGGGCTTTAGAAATTAAAATGATGCAATTTTATTGAGGACAGAATTGTGCTATCCTGAAAACCCAGATGAGCTGGAAAGAGCTCCCCAAGAATATCAAGCTGTCCACAGTGAGGGAACATCAGGCGTGGTAAAGAGAGTTTTGGTAGAAAAACTGATTATTGAGGAAGGAAAAAAAACCCACATTGTCTTCTTAACAGAACTGAGCAGTGCTCTTTGCATTGTTCAGCCCCTGCATACCAAGACCCAGGCAAAGTGCACTCGTGTCTTCTGCTTCCCTGCGCGTTCGTGTGGCCACCGCAGAGCGCACCGAGGAGCGCGATGCCACTGCAGGCTGGAGAGCTGCATCTGCTTTACTGGCTGCCAGCCACCCCTGCACTGGGACATTGCTGTGGCCTGACCTGCTGGGGTGAGGCTGAAACAAAATATGGGCAAGGGAAGGAGACTTTGAGCATTTTAACCACGCTCAAGAACCGCCTCCTAATGAGGAAATCTCGGCTACGAAGCGAAAGGGGAAAAAGGGGGGAAGAAAGGAAGGAACACAGAGAAGAACAGGGAAGAAATGGAGGGCTTGGGGACAAGGCTGCTGAGCTACGGGCCCTTCCCCTTTTTCAACAGAAAGCCAGAGCCAACAATGGGGCCCTGTTGTCACAGTGATTGTGCTTTATTGCTTTGAAGCACACAACTGATTGCCGGTCTTGCCTTGATCACGAAGTGCTCTCTGTGTTCGCACCCCTCGAAATCAGCTGCAGCTGCAACTCATCTCTGCTGCTCCAGTCGGATTTTTCCACTGCCAATTCACGGATGTGTCATAATTGAGTGCACTTCAAGTACCCACCGTAAGAACCATTGATATTTAGAACTTTGCAGAAGTTTTTGCTGTTGTTGTTTTGAATTCCTTTAAAATTCCTGTCCCCTGAGGTTTTATCCTGCAGATTCTCTGGGTTTCCACTGACTCCTCCTGCCTAGTGCTGGATAAGTGAATTTCTTCTGCTCTGCCAGGGGCAGGAGCAGAACAATCTGTTTGATATTTACTGAGACTCTGTTTTCTAGCAACACAGGTTCTTGGTATCCTTAGTGTCTGCCTCCAAGGAAAACAGAGCACTGCCCACTTTGCATTTAATCCATTGGAATTGTGGCTCTTCACCTGCTTACAGCATTTTAGTACTGTTGGCTTGACTCTGGATACAATGGATTGTTCCCTGGCACCATCAGGGAATGCTGGAGGATCTGGGCATTTGAAGAGGAGAAAATACCCAACACTGAGCGTGTTAAGCAGTTGTCTCACAGTCAAATTGGCTGAAACTGAACGATCCCAAAAGTGACCAAGAGGGTCATTAGGACAAATTCCCAACTGATATAAACCTGAACTGGTTCCAACAGAGCTCCAGGGCTGGCCATGGAGGGCTTACAGGAGCTCTATGTGTGGTAGGGAGAGAGAGGGGAGAGAGATGGGGAGGCAGCTTAGAGAAGTGAGAAAAAGAAGATCCAGGGGGCCTAATGATAGAAACTGATGACTATTTCAAGCAATAAACCTCCTAACATCTAATATTCCTGAAGGATGACAGAGATATATCATCAGGTTTCTTCAATATGCATTTGGAATTTGACTGTCTACAGTGTCGCACCTTTTTGTCATTCTTACAAGTATTACAAACTACTGCTGCTTAATTTGTTTTCATAGCTGAAAGACACAAAGCAATGACAAATCTGACATTTTATAAACAACATAGAAGAATATTTTTTGTCTTTCCAACTTTGCAATTTTTCACAAACTAAGTTGCTCGGTTTCTAATACTAAGCTAGACACAAAATTCAGATTAGGCTGATGTGGCAGGCTTGATATTCAGGGAGATATACTGATCACAGCTGCCTTTTGAATAGCAAGTTTATCCCCCTTTAAACAACCAGTATCTTATATTTTTATCCACAAACAAGTCACTGACATTTCAACTCCACTGTAACATATTATTCTAAAGAGTGAGGAAAATATGAGTATTTGTCTTGGAATATTTTTCCCTCAGAAAGGCTATAAAATTTACTTGGTTTGTAGAATTGTTTCATATTGATAGAGAGAGACAGAAGGTGAATTCACTAGAATGTGATCCTCAGTTACTACAAAATGATCTGTGAATAATGATTCAACAGTGACTAAAATGCATTGGTAGTTGTTTTTTGGTCCTATGAACAGCTAGGTTTCCTTTAGAAGTAAGGAAATAAAAGGTAAATAATTAGGCTGTGTGTTGCAAGGAACTTTACAGGAGATGTTCATTAGTGAGAACTCTGGAAAAACTTAGAAGAAAATTGAACTTTATCTGGTGCCAAAAGATAGTGGTCAGGACCTCCTGATCACAATGGAGCTGTTCTTCATGGAAATGATGCTTGTTTTCTGAAAAAGCTGTTTTGCAAGCTTGTATTTGGCTTTTAAAGTAAACAGGTACAGCTTTACATTTCTCTGCGTGATATTTTACTTTTCCCCCAAATCTTATGCAAAACAGGCTTCTCTGTACCTTTGAACAAATAAAGCATCATAGATGTAAAAATAGGAAAAAAAAATACACCAACAAACTGCAACAGAATTCTTCCCGTCACTTTGAGAAGGAAAAGATGAAATCTGTGTTTTGGTGTTGAGTTTTTGGGGGAATTACAAGTTGTAGTGCCCTGACAGTCCACACAGAGCTTGCACAGGGACAACAGGGAAATCACTTCTTGACTGTGTAACTGAATTCCTTCCACAATAAATTAAGCTGCCTGGTGAAGTGGTGGGCAATGTGGTCTTGGCTCAGCAGGGTATCAGAACAGACAGAGCATGTCCTCAGGGGCCACGAGGGAAGGGTGCAGTGGAAGGTCTCTAGGGGCAAACAGAGGAAGTGGCAAGAGAAATTATTCAATACAGCTCACTAACATTAAGATGACAAAATGGCAATTGATAATGGACATGGGTCTTAGGCCAGGGTGTGCTTTGAGCTCATTTGCATTCCAGCTTCCAGTGTGTGTGCAGCTCAGTAAACCTTTGAGATGATTCAGGCTGATAGACCTGACTTTATTTCAAAGCAAGAACAAGTTCCATTGAGACAGAATGTGGTTTTCCTTGTCTACACAAATGCTTTGCTCTAAAACAAGTATACCAGTGGTTGAAGTCAAGGGTTTATTCTCATCTCCTGCAGGCTGACAGTTAAAGGCAAGAGGCAAAAAAAGAGGGAGAACCATTTAATAACTACATGCATCACCAATTTTTTAGGATAGAGAATGACTCTGACATAAAATCCTAAACATGGACCAGTGAAAGGAAAGTCCCCAGACTGATGTGAAAAGCTGTTTTTCATTTTGCACTAGAAAGCAAACTAACCTGCTGCCAAAAGCAATCTGCTTACATAACACACATTGAAGTGAACAAGGGAGCAGTGTCACATGCACTGGGATCCTTATCATGGTCTCCTGAAGACTCATAAACCTGAAGACCACAAGATTATGCTAATGGAGTGTTACTGTGGTGGGAGCAATCTAAGTGTCCAGATTAGCCACATCACACAGAGTATGGAAACTAAAGAGTGAGATGCCCTAAGGCCAGAAAAGAGCAAAACTGAGGAAAAGCAAATTGGTTGAGGTCTGTTCATTGCATTTCCAAGTTCCAGGGAGTTTGCAGTAACTGTATCAGCACCATAAATGTGGCTGTGGATTTCTATTTTCCTGACCAGCCTAATCTGGGAGCCCCACCCTTTGCCCATGGTCTCTGGAGATCTGTTTCATCTGCATCCTGACTCTTGCCTGATCTGCACTGGAGGTTTAAGCAGTCCTGTTTCTGTCTCCTGGATGGATCCTGGCTGTACCTGAGGTGCACCCACCTCCAGTCATGTCTCTGGCATTGCCCTTTCTCCAGTTCTACCTTTGGCCCATCCCCTGCTGCTCCTGAGTGGGGGAGCTCCCGAATGGACCTGCAGCTGGGATCCTCAGCCTGCCTTTCTGAGACTGCCAGGAGACCTTATCAGAACCCTGCCCTGCTGCTCAGATGCACCTGGGCTGGGGAAGGCAATGCTGGGCTGTGGTCACTCTTCACTTGTCCTCTCTCAGACCCCTGCTGGTTGTGCCTGACACAGATGACACTATTTGAGGAGGTGGATTGTCCCAAACCTCTCTCATTTAAGCCTATTTGCATGTGAGGGGTGAAAACAAGGATTGTTCAGTAGCCTCCTTCCTGCTATTATTGCTGAGCTCCTCAGGCCTCAGTACATTTAATGGTGACTAAATATTGCACTTGTGATCTCAAAACTCTTCTTTTTCAACACAAACTCCTCTAAAATGCCCTTGACTGGCACAAGTAACTTGTTCATCAATATCCACGGGTATTGATGACAGCTCAGAGTTTTGTTCAGACCCAGCCAGGTCTCTCTGCCAGCCCCCAGCTCTGCTGACCAGAGCAGAGTGCAAATGCAAATGCCCTGCAGAAGCCACATTTGCATTTTTGTTCTGTTTGATGCTCTTGGCTGCAGGACACTGGGAGGAAGGAGGGGAAGCTGATGTCCTGTAGGCAGAGCAGTGGGGGATATGAATACATTCACACTCACAGCACTCATCAGGTAAATTTTAAGCATTCATTGCCACACCATCAGGGATTAAGAGCATGTAATGGAGGGCAGAGGGAAGTGCTGGCTGCGTGGAAGAAGGAAGGTTGCTGCTAACAGCAAATACAGCGATGAGGAGAAATAAATGGGCAAAGACTTGCATGCAGACAGACACCTTACAGAAAAGCATGGTATTATTAGGGAAGTAATGACACTGCATACCATACACCTTTCAAGGAAGACCATTACTAAGAATGTGTCCTGGCAGTCTGAAATGAGGGAGTGCTAATGGGAGACAGGAGCAGGAGCACAGGGTCATGGTTGTGATTAAATTTGATCAGGCAACATGCTCAGGAGCATAGCTCATGAAATATTTTTCTCTTCACAGAGGACAGTCAGATGTGTGGGAAGGTTTTCAGAGTGCAGTGCAACATCAAAATAAGCAGCACCCCAAACGCTGTGCAGGGATGTTGATTTGTTAATTGTGTCACTGTAGATGGCTTTTGCACATAATTAGAAAGATAGTTTCTGGTTATTTAAATGTGAGAGTAAGGAGTATCACTAGAATAAAAAAGACTGGTTAAAGATGTCATTTTCTCTGGAAAAAAAGGAAATTTTCTAGAATAGTATTCAGGGATTGCTGTTTCAATGTGCAGTACATGCAAAGGCACACGAGAGCTGTTATACACAGCACACTTGGTACATCTCTTCATGCAGTGCAGAAGAAGAATTTGATGAGATGCAGATCGCTTCCAAGCAGATCTCAACTTAGCAAGTACAAACCTTTTGGCACACAAGTCTTAAATATTATTTTCCTCTTCTCATCCAAGGCATCCCAGTGAAACATCAGTCAAGAAAAAGAATCGGTTCCTGGTAGAACTAGTTTGGCTGAAACTTCAGTTCACTTCTTTGGTATTCCCAGCTAAATGTGCAGATTGTATCTGCACATTTCTGCCACCTAAAAGTTAATAAGGACTAAAGATGTTCTGCTTAGCACAGCAACTTGTCTCTTCTCAGTGGCCAGAAATGGATTCCCAATAGGAATCACTGCAAGGAAATACACCAGTGTGCTGTCAGGTGCCAACTGCTTCCAGCCCAGAGACTTGCAGAGTCAGAAGTGGTTTCTACACATCTAATCCACCTGTCTAATCCAGTATTGTAACCCAGCTTTGGAACTATGTAGAGAAAGCCAGACATCTCCACTGAATGATTTATCCACTCTGAGTGCATGTGCCCAGGGCAGATTCAATGAACTGCTCTTGGATTTCACTTTTCCTCCTTTCAAATGTTCTGTAACTTAAGGCTGCATTTTGGTGTCACATTGCATCTTAAAGGGCAGCAAATTCATTGAGGATAGCAGGAGAATCAAAGGCAGAAATGAATTTGTCAACATGAGGAGACACAAAATCCAGGATTAACAAACCAAGCACAATTTGCCATTTTAATCAATACATATAATTTTAAAACTACACACATTGTTGAGTTAATTTGGCTCAAGATAGACACACAAAACAAATACCTTTCACACTCTCACAGGCAAGTCAGCTGAATTGTCAAAGTCACCAACTGAAGTTTACACTGAGCAATAGGATCTGAGTTTTCTGTCCCTAACAGTGCTCAGAACATCAGCATTTGCCTCCTCCCATCTTTCAAACCGTACCTTTGGTTTTGAGAGCTTGTACATGCAACAGGGAAGGGGATGAAAAAACCTGGGAAACCCTAACAGTTATCATTCATCTGTCAGGAAAGCAGCAGCAGAAGAAAATATAGTTATGCATGTTTGTTTGATTAAACATACAGTGTATATAGAATATGCAAATTCTGTGCAGGCCTTAGGCTCTTGGCAAGTTGTTAATGCAGCCCTCAGTATGGTGAGGTTTGGGCTTCCCCATTATTGACTGTTTCCTTGATAGATCTATAAATACAGAACATTAATCTGATGAATATGATAATGAATTGCAGAAGTGTGTATAAATGCAAACTGATACCTCTATTCTTTTTCATTACATTATGTGAGCAGTGAGGAGAAAAATTAAGTAAATCTTGTCTTTTTCTGGGTACTGAGACTCCAGGATTTGAATACTGGCTCTCACAGGATTGTTCTGGACAGAATATCCAGAATTCTGCTGGATAAACACATCGTGGGATGGGCTCGTGAGTGGAGCACAGAGGGTTATAGTGAATGGGGGGACACCAGACTGGCCACCTGCCACGAGTGGGCTCTGCAGGGCTCCATCCTCAGCCCTGTGCTCTTCAACATCTTCATAAATGACCTGGATGCAGTGCTGGAAGGGACACTGAGCAAGCTCACAGATGGTACAGAACCGGGAGGAGCTGTGCACTCCCTTGAGGGCAGAGAGGCTGCAGAGAGAGACCTCAACAAAGGAGAGGGCTGGGAAATCACCAACCATGTGAAGTTCAACAAGGGAAAGGCCTCCTGTGACTCTTGGGGATGGTTTTATGTTTTATAATCATGAGTATTTACTGAAAACTGAATATCCCTTCTGGCTTTCAAGAACTGCTAAACTCTCACTTAGAATAAGACATTCAATTCGGCTGACTGTACTTCCAGAATGATGGAGAATTCAGAGGGCCTCAATAACAGCAAATGAAGAACTAGAAAACACAACTTAGGTAAGTTTTTATTGAGCCCTGAAGACTTTCAGGACATGTATAATTTGATTTTTCAAATATAAGAAACATGCAGAGAACTGAAAAGATAAAAGGAATAAAATTGTTCTAGTGGATAAAGCAAGATGTCACACTTGTTTACTTTGAATGCACTGGTCACTAGGTGAACTGGTCTACCAGAGCTAAAAGGTTGTGGAACCCCTGTCCTTTGATGCTTTTGAGATGCTTTCTCCCTGTCCTTTTCTGCTTGAGCAACAGCCACCAGTGGTGGTGGTGGTGGCTGTATCTGCCTCAAGCTGGACTCTGGGAAGAGTCTGGAGCTAAGGGCCATAAATGCTGCTGAGAAGCTGAGGGCTGGTTGAGCACACAGTGACTGAACCACAGCTGGCATGCAAGGATGACCCCAGTCCACAAACAGTGGACAGCCCTGGGCTCATGGACCTGTCCTGCACTGCGGTGGGATGCACACCAGGACCAGCCCTGGAGTAGAGACACCTCTCAAGGTTACTCTTAAGGCTGAGATTCTTTGCTGTAACAGATTCTTGTTCATGGTTAACTTAGAAATCTTAGGTAAATAATATATTGGATTGATTGTGGACATGAAATTCTTTAGACATAAAGAAGTGGACAAGTCTGGGACTAAGTCTGGATCCAGCTAAACCTGAACTCCTCAAGGAGAAGGTGTTTAGAAAGCAACAACCTCCTTTCTGAACCTCATGACTCAATGGCAGGGTCTCCCTGTCTGTTTTGTCTCACCCTGTCCTCCATGCAGTAAACAATCCAGTGTACCTTTACACCTTGTTAAAACACTGTCACATTTATTATTCAGCTTTGTTAAGTCACTGTTTTATATCAATAAACATGTTTCTACTCCTCTCTTGGGAGTGAAGTGCGTCACTCCATCCATGACAGCATCCAACAAGGTTTCTGAATGCTTGTTGCTAAATATTACATTCATATCACAGCTTGATACTAAGGCACAAACAAATTAATTCAGTTAAATATATAACAATTTTTTCCAGGCAACTAAACCATCCACAGCTTGAGAGACCTATTCTACATTTTCAGCACGGTACTAAAACATGCACATTAAAATTTTTTTCTTACTCTAGGAGGGACTCTGTTCAAAGTCAAAGAATGAGATCAGCTGGTTTAGATACTCAAACATTTTTAACAAAAAAACCAGCAAAGTCCATAAAATGTGAAAATGTTTTAATGTGAGAATAAACTAATAAGCCAAAAGCCTTTCACTGTTCTTTTCCATCATGGCTTTTAAATAGCAAGAATTCTGAGCTATATAAAAACACAGGAAGGGAAGGGTCATGAGTCTTCCTTCTTTTATCCCACTGGAAATCAAGAGTAACCCCACTGCCACCTGAGGAATTACAATGATGTAAAACTAGTGTATATGAGGGGGAAAAAAGCTATCCAGAGGAGTATACTTCATTGGTTTCAATAAATTCTCTTCCTTTTTAACACCAGCTGTATAAAAACCTCCAATAAAATTTTATGTGCTAAGTCTGGTGCTGAAATGACCAGACGCTTTCCAATAACATAAAACTGCAGTAAGCAATTAGAATATTCCTGCTTAAATATGTTGTTCCAATTTGTTTAGTGTCTCATCCTGGAGTAATTCTCCCACATCATCCACTACTTCCAGTTTTATCAGCACAATTTTCTCCAAGATACAGAGGAATATTATATTGAAACTTGCATTTATATCTACATCTTCCTATGTATCTTCCCAGATGTTATATTTCACCTGAAGTTTTGCTATTGCCTTGTTAGCAATCATATTCAAAATGCTCATATTTTATACTACTTTATTCCTACCATGAGAGTATCAAACCATCTCCAGCACAAATAGTATGAAGTCATGGAGACTTAAAGATTTAAATACTAGAGGGCATATTAATTAGTATTACAGTCTTGTATGAGTTCACTTAATTTTTATCTTACTGTTGTATTTTGAATTTGGGTAGCAGCATGTGGATTTTTTACTATTAAACTCTGGACTTTCAAAGTAATTTGGCCAGGATTTAGATGATGTTGGAAAGTTCCTCAAATATATATTATTGCTATTAAATCCTCACATTTCCCCCTTCAGTTAAGGAATGCATAAATTTTAGTGAAATTGTGCAAATGTGAAATCCATGGTCACCCATTTCCAGGCTGTCCTATTCCTTCTGCTACAGTGAATAATCCATTAAAAAGGTCAGGACTGACTTTCTTCCTACAACTACCATGGCTATTCCAGTGGGCAGAAACAAGTATTTGAACTGTTTCTCTATTGATTAGCACGAGCTGCTTACTCAGGTTCTCGAATGTGAGCCAAGATTTTAAACGCCTGTGGCAGTGCCTCTAACAGCCACTGCCAGGGGATGATCCAGCAGAGAGAGAAAACATTTCAGTGATGAGCTCTACAAACAGTCCTTGCATGCTGAAGACATCAGATCAGAATGTGCATGGGGAATAATTTTTCAGCCTGCTGATAAAATTTAGCTAAATTAAAAGCTGTTGAATTGAAATGTCATTTAGTTACTTAGGCTGACCAAAATTCTTATATGGTATCAAAGAAATGGGATTTTTTTAGCGTCCTCCATCACATCCAAACTCTTAAACAAAGTTTGTTTTCCTCTACCTTTTAAAATATAAGTACATGTTAAAATGTAGCCCATCTTTTCAAATTGGAATTAAGAAAAATACCACATTTGCATTGCACACAGAGCTTGTTTGCTTTAGCTTGAGCATCCCTGTTTAGTCTTTGCTATGTGGACATTTTGGGGCAGCAGGCTGTAAACCTGATTTTGTGGTTCCCTCTGTCCTCTGTGCAGTGCTGTGTCCAGGGAAGGACGGGCTCACTTTAAAGATTGTGAAGCAGAGGATGTTCATGAATCAGAATATTTTAAATGCAGGTACAACATTACTTCTACATGAAAGTAGTAGAACCAATTATCCAAAGCTGAACAAGAAATGTCTGAGTTCAAATCCCAAACCTATAAGCTGTGATTTTTTGGGGCCCTTTTCCAGTGTTAAATCTTCAAGGTGAAGATTGTTTGCCTCCCTGTCCAACAGGAACTTCTCTTGCTCCAACACATTTTGCAACACACAGGAACGTGAAACATGCTGTAAAAATGCACAGAAACTTTCACTCAGTCACTGAATTCCATTCAGTTGTGCTGAAACCCACGATTTGCATGTATGCATTTGAATATATATGCATCTACACTCTTTCCATTTGTAAATATTACATGCATGCACGCAGAGTGTAAGTAATAATCATTTTATAGAGGAAAATTGAGGCAGAGAGTAGTTAGATTTGCCAGGCAGATTGCAGGCAACTGTATGACAAGCATGAGCTGAATTAAGAACTCCTGCACCTTTACTTGAACCAATGCTGCCTTCTGTCAAATAAAGAACTTGATTTCTAGCAAAAATCCACTCAGCCTAACAGCTTAAATCCCACCTTCCACTCTTCTTTTATGCCTGTCATTGTTTCAGCTCAAAAGTATCTCTCTAGAGCCTAAGTTTTTCTAAAGAAACAGGATATATGAGTCTCTGAAACATCAATTAATGTCACCCAAATGTTCTTTCCAACTGAAAGATGGAATGCAAATAAAAATTATACCCAGTGTGTGGAGTGGATTCAACACACTAATTACTATTATAGGAGAGAATGTGGTTAGACCATCAAAAAGGCACACATAGTTAATTGTTTCTAAAATAGACACCAGACAAGAAGATCTTAAGAGCTACAATGAACTTGATTTTAAACTCCCTGTAACTTCATATTGCAGATGTGCATTTCATGTCCCTCCAAATACAGACTTTTTTTTTCCCCCAGAATACTCTGGAGTCCTTACAGCTTTTACCTGGTAAAGTTTTCTCATTATATATGTGATTGCCATTTTTGGCCATTCTTTTTTGGTTGGTTGGTTGGCTCCTCATCAATATTCTCATCTTTTCCTCTTTCTTGGATGAAACCTTATATGGTAATTTTTGCTCTTTCTGTATATTTTCACATACCACATAATCAGTACCTAACATTCTATATATTAGTTAAATTTTGCTTAGTTATGCAGAAAGGTGAACTGAGATGAAATCAGGTCGAATGAATTGATCTGAGTGATTTCTGTGCCTTTGCTTTGTGGGCAGGATAAATTCCATGTTGTTCAGACACAGAACCAAATATTTCACAAAGACCTTCCTGAGAGCTGCCTCAGGAGGGAAATGGGAGACAAGGAATGCAATTCTCAGGCAGCAGGAAAGATGTTCTGGGGGTTGTACAATCACCCTGGTGCTTCTGCTGGTCACAACTGCTGGAACAGGACTTGAGCCAACCTTTCAATACCAAACCTCCACTAACCTGGGGCTGGGAGGGGCACTGTGCTGCTCATAGGCACAGATACATTGATGATTAGCTGAGTGCCTCATATTAAAATGGGAGGAAAACATTCTGCATATAAATATTTCACACAAATATAAAGCTGTGATTTGTATGCCATGTATCTTTGCAGCAGTGGCATTAATGAGGACATCTTTTAAGAGAAAAAGAAAGCAGCAAGGCTTGTAGTAATTTTTTTGCAGTAACATCAAATTCTATTCCTTCTGACTTAGTCAAATAGATTTTGTTAGAAATCATGTTCTCTGGGCAAACTCTTAACCCCATCCTGAAGAGGGTGATTACTAATTTCTATTTTTTCTTCTGTTCACGCAAAAGGAGAAGTGGTGGGGAGCTCTCTATAAATAACTCCATCAAGGAGGCACTTGGAGTTATGGCACTCATGGAAAAGGAATATTCCATCCAATTTATGCATTTGTCTAAATGGCTTCTCTTGATGACGTGGAGGAATTAATACTTGAGAGACAGATGTCCACAGAAGGAGTGCTCAACTGCTTCCCCAAAAGAGGATCATAGTTCTAATTCTTGCTGCTTTCAAATAAGTATCTATATATTACAGCAAACATCAAAGGTCATGTTCACATGTGCACTGCTATCAAGAGCATTTCCAAATTGCAGCTGGTTAATCTGGTGACATCAGCTAGTCATTCTCAATTTAAATTTTGGTTTCTCAAATACTATGTAAATGTAAAGCAAAGCAATCAAAACAAACTGCTACTCACGGGAACCATAAAAAAAAATCAAGAATTTAGACCACAGAAGTTTTTACAAAACAAGTTATAATCCTTCAGTTATCGAATATGTGGCAAAATTTAAAATATTCACAAATATCTATGTTTTATACACACCAGCTGAATGTGCTGCAACATTTTCCAGCCAGAAATGATATAGCACACATCAGGTGAAATTTTTTAAATGCAAATGAGTGACAAAGATGGACTCAAGTTTAAAAACATGAAAAGCCTGTAAATGATATGAAAAGAAATTGGTCAGCCAAGCAGCCCCTTTGCAAATGCAATGGATCCTGGTTAAACAGAAGGCAGGAGCTGTGTGAAGAAGCTATTACTGATCAAAGAAATTATCCTGAATTTATGAGGAAGCAGCAAGAGCATGAATTGATGCAAGACACTTACACAAAATCCCATTCTGAGGGAAACTGGAAGATTTCATGGACGATTAATGCCTATGCAGCAGAAGAGGGGAAAGCATAACTTCATTTAATGTAAACATGATTATGATCCTGATTCTGCATGAAATTCAAGTTCATTCTCATCTGTTTTGGGACACTTGGAGTGTTTCAAATTCAACACATTCTTAAGTACGATGCTGAACTGCGGAAATGTGTCATTATGTGTGATGAATACTAACAAGGATATGTGAGAAGATAAATATTAAAATACATTTAATATATATAACAGAATTAAGTTTTTAGCACTTTATTACAAAAGGAAGTTCTGTGGAGAATGACAAAGAATCAGAACATGAAGTTGAGTTATGCAAAAGAAACTAACAGGAGACCAGAATGTTTTATTTACCAATTTATAACCACATAATTTTATATGAATGTTTTTGGAATGGGTATACAAATACTGTCAGTAGTTCTTGTGCCTCCAGGGATATAAAGGCCATAGGAAACAATTTTAAAATTTACTTTGATTACTTTTATGTTACCAATGTTTGTGTTTCACCCTTGTACCACTTTTGAATTCAATGAGGAAAAACTGGATGTTTAATGTAAAACTGTTGTTTAATTTGGCAGTTTATCCAAGGATTAAACATTTTCACTTTTAATTTGGATATAGTTCCATTTAAATTCTCATTTTAACTAAAAGATACAATGAGAGAAAGTAAAGTTTTTTAATAACAAAGGTGATTAATATACCAAAACTGTTAACAAGTAAAGCAAATCTACCAATAGAACATTTTTTATGGTAGGAACTACCATCAACAGGCTTTCTGCTGAAAAATTGATACTAATTTCAAATGTGGTCCAAGGTATTCCCACTTACTTCTACTCTACGGCTGTTCATTTGTTACTTGAGGATTCCAGTGGACCTGCAGAACCATTAAGATTTCTGAAAGAGTAGCTGCACTGCTGCTGTGTGCACTGCTGCTGCAAATAGAATGGGAGAGGGATTGGGATGGGGTAGAAGTGCCTTCTCAGGGCCAGCCAAGATGTTTTGGGCAGGGAAGTGGATGAGCACATTAATTCCTACATCCAGCAGACTCTCTAAGTGAGACTGGAGTGGATCTGTGGTGTAAGGCAGAAGTATCACTTGGACCAGAAAATAATTTTCCTGACAACAAGCTTGCCTTACACTCCCAGCAGAGCATCACATATCACACAAGAAGGAAGTTTCCAGAGGAACCCTTGTGAGTGCAGAACACACACTATTGTCAGGTGAAATTCAAAGTATCAAAGGATACATTTCTGACAGAGAAACACCCAAGCCTCCCCAATTTCAACAAGTGCATGGCTGCAACAGCCAGTTAGGCCTGACATCTGTGAGCCACGTTAGCCTGGCACTGTCCCTTTGCTCAGTCTGGTGAAGTGCTAATGCAGAGATTTCAGAGCAGTTCAGCACATCCATGTTGTCCCTGTCACCTGGTCTTGGGTGAGCACAGGACTGGGGATTTCAGTGTCTCTGCTCCCTTTGTACAGAGTAAGCCTCCTCAGTGTAGCTGTGATAATCCTTGAGGAAGCAGCTTGTTTCAGGAACTTGGGAAACTGGCTCCAGGCCATTAAAAAAAAANGCTGATACTACACAAGCAGAAAAATCCTTCTTTCCATAGCCAGGAAGTCTGATCTTTCACAGCCTTTCATCCTACCCAAAAGAGATTTTAAAAATACCTCCTTTCCAGTCCATTGGCCAATTTCAAACAAATTTTTAATTATTTTTCCTAAGATTAGGAATCCAAATAATCATGAGTTTGGGGTTTGTTTGTTTGTTGGTTGGTTTTGTTGTTGTTGTTGTTGTTATTGTTATTGTTATTATTGTTATTGTTATTGTTATTAGCTGAACATAGGAGACAGAATAAAACCCAGTAGTTCTAATAAAGAACAAAGGGAAAGAAACAAAAAAAACCCCAAAGAAACAAAACGTCAGCCCCAGAACAAACAAGCAAAACCCACTAAACCAAACCAANCTTGGCTAAATTCCACAGTGTGTGAGTAGAAAAAGAAGATATTACACAATTCAGTTGAGGCTTCTTCTAAGATAAAGAAGCAGGCAGACCTTCCACAGCCCTGGGCCAGCCTCAGTTAACCTGCACCTCTTGTAACTACTGACAGAAAAAAACAATGAGGAGACACAGGAAGACACTGACTTTTGTCTTTTCATGTCTGTACTGCTGGGTATTTCACCTCTGTGAATGGCCACAGGAGGTGAAGCCAGCAAACACAGGGGCTGTTTGCCTGGAGCCTGGCAGCAAAGGGATTGCCTCC
>VZRX01003500.1:40697-81918 GCA_013398075.1 Notiomystis cincta
CTGGGAAGGAAGCTGCTGTGCTGCCACTGCCACCCAAAAGTCCCAACAGAAACAGTGAGGACTCAGAAAATGATGGTGAAAAGGGCTCTGAGAATGCAAATTTTAAGGAATAATATGCAGATTAACCCCTGAGGGATATCAGGGGTACTATTATTATTTACTACTATTATTATTATTATNTGTGAAATTGGCACATTCTGGAAAACCCATGCTGGGAGGGTTGGGGTAGGCAGTTTCCATGAGTTCCCAGAGTATTATTAATCTCTCCATTAATATGGTTGTATGGAGAACATTTTTTATGCTGCAGGTGACTGAGGAGGTGATCTCTGATGTACAGCTGAAAGGAAAGGAGGAGAGGGTTTACTCTGACACAAACTTCACTTCCCTTCTGCAGGAGCAGCAAAAAGTGAGTGTGGGGCAGCCTGGACCTACAACAGATCTGCTTTTTCCAATTCCCACCTGAGAAGGAACAAGGTCAGTTCAAAATCCTACAGCACTTCCTTCAGCTAATCTGTGACAGGGAGTGTTTGGATGTTCTCTCTTTCTTTTGTGCTGCATTTGTAGCAGCTAAATCAACAATTTCCAGAGCTCCCACACTCTGATAACAGTGTCTGATGGGGAGGACATCCAGAAACCCCAGAAAATGTACAAAATCCATTCATTCTACTTTGGACAAAATTGTGGGCGGAAAGAAGAATCTATTTGTGGAAAATTCTAAATAAGAGTGAAAGTCAGATGAGACCTGTACATAAAGTTTTAACAGGACCCTTAGGATGCAATAAATCATGTAAAGACAGTGAGAAAATATTTCATGTTATTTCCTTACTCCAGAGTCTCCCTTTTCATTCTACACACCCACAGCAGTGTTCCCCTCTGACCACCTGAAATATTTTCTTTTAGCTATATTCTCAGTGTCTTTCTACAGTTCAGGGAAAAATAGGTGCTTTTCCTGAGAGAAATTCACCCAGTTTGATATCAGCACTGAAAGGGATTCCTTTCAGTCCCCCCCTCTGAGTTTGGTCTGTTGCTGATGCTGTCGATCAGGTCCATATATCCATGATTAGAATATCAAACATACAGAATTATTTGGATCAAGGTTCAGCCATGAAATTATCAACTACCTACTACATGTATTTATTTTAGAATGGAATTAATCCACCCTATCAATCAAAATAATCCCATCTCTGGAAACACTATGAAAAGAGCCCAGATTGCTTTTTTATGAGTTTGGTACCCGAGCTGTACATGGAAAACTTGTGTAAAATGAATGATTGGATGACACCTGTTGGACAGGATTGTGATGGAAAAGGAAACAGAAGAATCCTTATCACCAGATGATGCTTTGTACTCTTACTGTAATGTGCTGATACTACAGTGTGTAAATACAATAGTTACACACTCTGTGTACAAGGAAAACTCTCTTGAGTACATTTGTAGTGAATGGGGGATGATACTCAGATAAACAGAGAATAAGAAACCCCCATTTTATTAGTGCACATGGCTCTAGTTTTAACTACACTGAACTATAAAGCAAGATTTAAAATAATTAGATTACATGCAGTACATCCCAGTGAGCAGGGACTCCAGTTCAAGAGAAATTAAATGAGGCCTCTTTTTTATATTATGAACAAGTGTGTAAGCCTTGGGCACCTCATTTTCATCAGCCATTAATTAAGGCTTCTGATAAATATTTCCTTCATAAGCTACAGCAAGGTCTCTTAAATTATTATATAAATAGTAAGTGCCACAAAATCAATACAAGCCAGTTGCACTGCTGATATCAATGAAATGCTACCTCTTTTCTTTGTTAGGGATATAAAAATTCTGAATATATTCTGCAGTAAAGCAAAGACAATTTAGGAATCTTTAAAAACAGCAGAAGCAGTAAGGAAGGAAACAAGTTGTCTGACAGATGTAGAAACTTATAACACGGTCACATTAAGGCATAATTAAATTTTGCACTTCAGTGTGGTCCCACAGGCTACACTGACTGCAGCCACACCTGTGGAGAATTCCAATTAAATACAAACATGGGCAGGGGTGAAACTCTGAGAAATGTCAATCCATGATTCACAAAACACAGAGCAGAATCCCCACCTATTGCACTTCCCTTGCTCAATTAGCAAGTGATTTAACTCAGTAACAAACTCCACAATGTGTAACTCAGTCTTGCATGAACGTCCAGATTTGCATTCCTTCATTCAGCCCTGCTTCTGGATATTGCCATGACAACAATGTGGCATTCTGCCTTCAGAGGATTTGACAAGGGCATGACTTTGGTGGCACAACTGGGAATACCTGGCTGTGCTGTAATAAGGGGTCCTGCAGGTAAATGATATTCTACTCCCTTCCAACACAAACCATTCTTTGATTCTGTGAATACTTTTTTGATAAACTGAAAGAGAATTTCATGATGCTTTTTGCCCAAGGAAAAAAGTTCTGAACTCATTCTGTATTAACTGAAGTGTTCTGGTGATTTGCTGATCTCAGGAAATAGTCTTGAGCCAAATGTTTTGTATTAGCAATGTTTTCCAGCTGTAATAGAAAAATGGGCAAGGTTCAAATCTGTTTTCCTCTAAATATATGCTCAGAGCTGTGTGTACTGTGACTGGGGAAACTCTGCTTTTCATTCTTGAGTTCTGGTCCCCTGATCCTGACATACCTGGCTGGTACACACTCATTTCCTTCAGAAATCAGCTAGTTTGCTCCAAGAGGAAACCTAGATACAGCAGCCAAAATGCTTTTCTATACATTCTGTCCCAAGAAGAGGATGGATGTAGACTGTAACAGGTTGGGTTGCCTCCAAAATCTAGAACTGCCCCATGTCCTCAAACTCCATGGCAGCTGTGATGTCACACAGAAAAGAACTTTGCTGCTCAACTGCAGAATTCACTCTGTATTACCTTGGGCACTTTAATTAAATTTTCTCATGGTACCTTTGGGTCCATGGGGCACCACAGGGGGACCACAGGAAACTGAGCCAATGCAGTGCTTGGACAGATGGAAAGAGTCAGTCACTCATCTCTACAGAGGGTGACACTCCTCAGCACCAACCTGAATATGGCATTTCTGACTTCCCTTACATTCATTGCTCAGTACAATTCTCTAGTGGTGTTACATCTGTCATTTTTCTGGGGCATTCACAAAGATGTATCCCATGGTCACACCAACACCTGATACCCCATAAATATATTTGCTTTATTCTCTTGCTCTCCTGTTCTTCCTGCTTCATTAATATTCTCATCTTAGCCCACTCAGCTGTTTCCACCAGGTACACTTTGAATAACATTTTACCAAAGGCTAAACACACAGGTCAAAACTCCAGCCAGCTCTAAGGCAACAATAAGCAAAATAAATTCACCAAAGCAAACAAGCCTGCAAAGGTAACCTAAATAAAACTTTCACACAGCTCATTTTCCAGCATGTGACTTCATAATCCTCTGAGCTGCACAGGACTACAAATATAGTGATAAAACACAAGCATATAAACAGGACATGAAGATCCTTGTCCATATTTACAGTCACACAAGGAGATCAGGATAGCCAAGCCTGAGCTGTCCTTGGAAACTGTGTTTATTGCTTCCAATCACCTTCTCTTTCACATTTCCTTCCTGGCTGTCTGAGTAAAATGAGTGCAACACTGGCATTTTCTCCTTCTCTGACTGCTGTTTTCTTCATAAGGGAGGGAGAGCTTTCTCACAGTCACACTGGCCAACTCTTCCAGCACCCCACAGACTTGTCCATGTCCAGCTCCCCTTGTTAGGCCTTAATCTCTTCTCTCACTGCTGGTTCCCTCTTTTCTAAATCCTATTGTTATGCAGAGGTATCCTGGACCAGGCATTTCCAAGAAGAATTTAGCCAAACAAAAAAAAAGGCATTTAATTTCTGTGTGTTTTTTTTTTTCTTCACGTTGTGAATCACAGTATTGTCTCTCCCACCTTTATCCTCCCTAAACTGCTATTCCCCATGAGCCACCACTGTAATTCTTCATCTCACCAACCTGCTGACTAAGAAACAGGGCTGTGCAAGAGACACAGCACATGCTCATAAGTGAAAGCAGAAGAGGGACCCTCCCTGGACAGTCCATATTCTTATTCTTGTCCTGCTCCAGCTGGAAGAGCTGCCTGGGGGTGCCTCCAAGAATGAAATAAAAATTTCTGCTGCATGCCCACCACTGGACAGACTCAGGTAGATTCTGGTATGTAATCTGTTATTACAGCAGCTGCCCCACAGCAGCAGAAGAAAGTGTCTGTACTGTGCTGAAAGCAGAATTCATCTTTCTTGCACATGAAACCAATGGTTGCCTGCAGATGGGAGCCACTGTCTTCCTAAGAAGTGGAAATTCTGGCACAGTGGGGAACAGGATATTAACTGAATAACATTATAGACACTGTTTGAAGATGAGAAGGGGAAAGAGGAAGATGAAGAAATCTAGAGAATAAGACAATCTCCAAGACAGACAATGATAAGAGAAGACCCAGCAGTGCACACAAAAACAGGCAATCAGAAAGCAGAGAAATGTGAGGCTGAAGACAAAGCAGATCAAGGGCTCTAACAATATCACATTGTTCCAAACAGGAGAAAGCACTGACTCACCAAACTCATTTAGTGAAAGAAAACAGCAAGGGAATGAGAAAGCATCAACCATAAGGCAAAATGTAAGTCAGTTTATCAATCCAAACTAGGTTTTGGACTCTGATTTGGTGGCTTTCAGGGATGTCACTGAAATCATCCTGACTGTCTACTCTGGTCAATGAGCAGAGAGTCATTTAAAGAAAAACCAGGTGTGAGTTGCACAGCAGAGAGAAAAAGGAGTGTGTTCTCTTTCTGCCTTAAGCTGAGTATCAAGATAACCATGTATGGATAAAGAAGCTGTATGATTCTGTTTTCTGCAACTTCCATGAATTTGCAAAGATCTGGGCTGCTCTGGCTGTGACACTGTTACCCAATCTCAGAGTTAGTTCCAAGATGCTGGATGGATTGTACATGCTCTGAGTGAGGGGCACCTGTGTTGTCACATCAGCAGCTCTGCTGTTTCCTGACCTGCTGCCTTTGTTTAATGCAAAAAACCAGTGTATAATTCTCAGCAATAAGTGCATCCCATCTGATGTAGAGGGGACTTTCTTCATTTGAATACTGAAAGCTGCTTTTACAACAGAAACTCTCAGAGAGAGGCCCTTCCAGAAGACTGTCCATTGCTAAAGAGCAACTGCACATAATTGCTGCCTCCTGAACACTGATTGTAACACTGCTCTACAGACTATTAACATGCCATTTTCATAATTAATAAAAATATTCTTCTGTAGATGCAAAGTTATAATCTATAAAAACTTTGGTTTGTTGAGCAGAAGAAATACATTTCAGCTGATTTTATATGTGTGTTCTGTAGACCATAATGATTCCATTACCAGGTAGTATATTTTGCTCTTTTATCCAATTACTTGTAGTTAAACTGGCATCAGAGACCATCTTTCATCCAGAGACCAAGAAGGAAAAGATGATTTTTATAAGTGCCATTTATGAACACAAATTCCTTCCTTCTAATCAACCTGGTAATTAAACTCTTAAGAAAAAATGCTATGAAAAACAGAAAGAGAAAGCAAAGTATCCTGTTGAAGTCCTTTTCTTGTCAGAAAGCTTCTTTTCACTCGAGTTTCCTAAGTAAAGCTGCCTTCCTCTAACACCACTTAAGGTTTTCAGTGCCTGCTTCTAAAGTGTCCTTATTTGCTTTCTCTTTTCCTGTCCTTAAAGCCTGATTGTACTCATGCCAGTGAAAAACACAGAGGTTTCTGAAAAATGCTGTAATTAAGATCCCTACCAGAAAGATGAGGTGGATGTATTTATTAATTTGCACCCACATTACAAAAGTGTTTGAAGGACTCTCTGTGATGGGTAAGGCACAAACACATCTTGAAACATTGTCCTGCTCTAATGTTTTTGGAAGGGAAAGGAAGGAGGATCTGACTGATGTGAGGATTATTATTTCCATTTGCAAGTGGACACTGATGCCCAGACAAGTAGGTGTCATCCTGAGAGTCACAAAGAAGTGTGCCAGAACTAGAAATGCACCAGGTCTCCTGAGTCCCCACCCTGGGCTTCACCCATGAACCAATTTTCACCTTTCCATGTGCTTTCACCCTTCACTGTCTTCCTCCAAGGGGTTTACACTTTGAAGTTCTCAATGATATCCTAAATTCCTAGAATAGAATACATTATGGCTACAATAAAGTTAGAAAAGTAACCTTATCAACCTGACAGGCCATCTATCAGAATTTACCATACAAATAAAACTAAATCCCATAAACAAATGACTGGTTTAATCAAATCATCACTGTTCTGTATTCAAACAGACACTCAGTGTTTGCCTTTTATACTCCTTGTTCCACAGGGCTGTGCTGCTCTCATCAATACTAATATTGAGTACTTCTTGCACAGCCAAAGGGGCCCAAGATAAACCACAGAATATGTTATTGAGTTACTGGGCAATGACCTGAGCTGAGTTTCAAATATAGCACACTTGAGGCACTTCTTGAAAGACTGTAAGTGAAGTTCTTTACTTAAAAGAATTTTCTTTACTTAAAAGAAATTGTTCCCTGTGAGGGTGGGGAGGCCCTGGCACAGGGTGCCCAGAGAGGCTGTGGCTGCCCCTGGATCCCTGGAAGTGTCCAAGGCCAGGTTGGACAGGGCTGGGAGCAGCCTGAGACAGTGGAAGGGTCCCTGCCCATGGCAGAGGATTGGAATGAGATGGGCTTTGAGGTCTCTTCCAGCCCAAACCACTCTATGACTCTATTACTCTACAATTTTAATTTCTTGTCCATTATTTGTTCTAGTTAAGTAGTCTCAGATCTACATGAACAAATAGTGATAATAATGCTTCCTGGCTCTAATAAATTAACTCCTGGTTTTGTAAAGGTCACAGGTAAAAGGACATAGACATCTCTCAAAGACTCCTGACTTGAAGTGGTGATAGGAGAGCCAAATCTGTCATACACTGCTTTTTCACCTATCCACTGTAGTCTCTGCATTATACTTTTAAATCCACTTCATCTGAACCTGCTGATGCACAGGCAAAGTCTGGAAATGGATTTTATGGGTATTAGAATTGATTTGATGTGTGGAACCTCCTGGACTGTTCCTCACATAGGGCAGGACATCTCTGATGGCATTTCTGCATTACCCTTGTGAGGTGGTGCTTCATGTATTTCAGATCTCAGCATTTATCATTAAGCAATCATCTTTATCAGCAGGGAGACAATCCTTTAATGTAAACACTCAGGCTGTTCACAGCCAGTCAGATGCCACAGAAAACAAAAGAAACATGAAATTGTAGTCTAATTCACACAGTTTTAATCTCAGGCTGTGATCCAAATGTATCTCGTAAATAAGAATTTAGAGACTTCCTGTTTCAAATTTATTAAGTTTCTGAACAGTATTTTTAAAATGAAAGCTTTTAGAAGTAATGCTAATCACACACTTGCCCAATATTAAATTTCTTTTAATTAAGGTTTTCTTTATTTGTTTGGAAAAACCTCCCAATTTTTGTATCAAGTCCATTTTTCTTGCTCTGACAGTAAGGTTTTGGTCAGGGGTAAACAACATTATAAAAATGGAATATTACTGTTTCAGCTAAATGTTTAAGACCTCAAAGTGGCATCATCAACTGGTTCACTACCAGAATTCATCAACTTCTCACACATCATTAAACAAGCAAGAGGAAAACCAACCTTTTCTACCACAACCTTTGAAGCTTAAAAATTGTATCATAACTGTTAAATTCACAATGGGAGTTTTCATGCAAGGGATTTGATACCTTTCACTGAATTTAAATGTGGAAGAGATAATTAGATAACGGTTGCAGTTTTCTGTGTAATATAGATTAAATGTTTGTATCTGACAACCTTTGCAAAGATCCTAACAACCTGTATTTATCTACCTTTTTGAAAAACTTCATGACATGAATGCAGACATGTGAACAGTAAAGGAGCTGTGGAAGCAGCTCCCAGCACAGAGATTTCAGGAGTCTTCATAACTGAGAACTTCATCATAGATGACCAAATTAAAAATTGGGGATTTGAAGAGCTCTGCTTCACACACACTAAATTATGTTGTCTTCTTGTATCTTTACAGACATCTCCGAGGAGTTTGTCATCAGCTGTTTCCTTATTTCTGAAGAGGAAG
Source organism: Notiomystis cincta (assembly GCA_013398075.1). NCBI lineage: Eukaryota > Metazoa > Chordata > Aves > Passeriformes > Notiomystidae > Notiomystis > Notiomystis cincta. The sequence goes on from VZRX01003500.1 coordinate 48,876, forward strand.
AACATTATAATAATTACTTGTAACAAACTGTTTTAAAGAATGAAAAAAACCCAGATGTTCTGAATGAACAGAAGAAATGTAGAGAAACACAAAATCAGGAAACAAAACCAGTTTAAGAACTAGAAGGTCATAAGACATAAAGGTGAGAGAGTAAGGAAGCTAAATTTATGGAGTCTGGAAGAGTAAAAACTGGGGGGCAACATGATCTTAGTCTACAAATATCATCAAGGTGAGGATAGAAATAAAAGGAGGGAATTATTCAATTTTAAACTACGCAGACTGGCAGATAAGGCCTGTCCCTAAGAGGGAAGTTTAAAGTTTTTAGCTGCAGGAGGAGATGAAACTGAGCAGAAAACAGGATCCAGGATCTGACCCTGAAATGGGGTGTTCACACCAACAGGTATATTTCACTTGTACATTTTCATCTAACAAATCTCCAGCTACTTCAGGAGCTTGAGCTGCCATTGATTTCTCCTGACCTCCTCTCAGGCAGCTTTTAAGTTCCACTGGTTTGAAATTGGTCATAGCTTATTCGGGGAGGGAAAGAGATTTGATGGCCTGAGGTAAGCTTCTCTCTTTGAGGTAGCATGGGGAAGGTAGAAGAAAGATGTTTATAGCTCTTTCTGGAGGTGTTAAAGAGATACCAACTCCTGTGGATGATACAAGAGCTCTTTTCCATAGCAACTTCCAAATATCACATCTATCCTTGTTCTTGATTCAGATGCTTCACAAACAGACACTTCATTTTCCTTCCTATGCTTCACATCTTTCTTTACTTGAATACTTCTTTAAACACTCCTACTTTATTCAAATAGCTTCAGACACCCTCTTTTGCTGCTATTCCTGCTCCTTCTATGACCCTGCCTTCAATCTAATCCTTGATCGTGACCACAATCTTGCAAGAACATCTGAAGTTACCTTCACAAATTGAGAGCAGTTTAAAGAAGGAACTTCCAAAGCCTTCTCTCCCCCCTCCTTCACCTCTTACAGTACTATTTAAAGTATCAGAGAAGGTTTATCTCACCTTAGAAATAGCTCCTTCCAGAGATGTGTCAATCCTCTGCCAGCTCATGTAGGACCATAAAGTGAAAATGTGGCACATCTTGGGAATGACTGAAGTTGAATAACAAAAACATTAAGGGCTGGAGGGTGGGCCTGTTTAATGGACTTGGCAGATATTTCTGGCACTTCTCAGCCACTGTGAGCCCACCTGCATGGTGCTTTTAGTGAAGAATGTAGCCCTCCCTTCTCAAAACTTGATGGCAATTTGGTGTAAGCTTTTCTTACACTGCAGGAGAAGAAACACATTTCAGACCTGCAAGATCATCAAAGAAATCATTTCCTAAGAAACTGGATCTTTTCTTTTCAGCATCATCCTGAGACATAAAAGAAGATTACATCCCTCTTTTGAAGGAAGTAAAACTGGATTCAGTTCTTTGAAAACTAGATTTTACCTACACTCAATAAACAAATTATGTTTATAGAAAAGTGAACTTTGTCTCTTTGGCTAATGTAGTCAATTTGAGTATCCTATTATAATTCAAAAAGGCCAACACTCGCAGTAAATAATATAAGTGTGTATATATATAAAGAGTATAAATAAAACCAGTAAAAATCAGAGCCATATTCTTTTATTGACAATAGAATCAAGTCTGCTGACCTGCCATGTACACTGGAAATATGGAGAGATTCCCAAGATGAGCAGAATAATGATTAGAGAATTAAGAACTTGGTAAATATTTGTAGTACAGGAAATTTGACTCTTGCACATGAGAGCTGATCACTGTGGAGGGAGGAGCAGACACATGGTCTTCAACTGTATGAGACACCTGGAAGGAAAAAAGGAACTGATTTGTTTTCCTTCTTCACTGTGGATAAAACAAGCAGTAAGAGGCTTTTATTTCTGAAACAGAGGCTTCAGTTAGGCCTCAGGAAACAGCTTTCTAAAGATAAGTACACTTAGTAGTGGCACAGATTTACCGGGGAGATTATGCATCATGGACTCATTTTCGTCTTTCAAGAACAGTTTAGACAAACTCTAGTTAAGAATGCTTTAGACTGAGTCGATCCTGCCCTGAGGCAAGGGAAACTTCTGGGGTTTGCTTCTGCCAAGAAGCTGAAGGATGGACCAGAAAGCCTCCTGAAATCCTTTTTAAGGCATTTCCTTAATGACAAGGCTTAATGAAGGGAAGTTGTAGCTAATTTAATGCAGGAGATAGATAAAATCTGTATTTTTAATAGAGAAAGTATTAGTGAAAAAATTATAGTAAGTGATATGGTTGATCCTCCATTCAAACAGTTTTTAAAATAAGACTGAATAGAGAAATATAAAATAATTGCCAAATTCACTCTTAGCTAATTGCAAAGACAAATGGCCTATTTTATGCAGCATGTCACAATGGCTCTAACTGGCTTAATAATCTCAGTTTGTTTGCTTTTTCAATTGGCCATGTTCATTTACCAAACAGCTTCCTGACTCTTGGTCTCCTGACAGCATGTCAAAGGCTTAAAAGTTTTTTAAAGAGGTAGCAATTTATCCCAAATAACTTTTCTAGTTGTTAATTCTTCCACACTTACTGGTTTGCTCACTATGGGTAGGGGAAACAATCCCCTTCAGGACAAAAAAAAACCCCAAACCTAATATGTTTGAGGCAAACATCTTTATAACAGTTAATGATGATGTGATTAATGGAAATACAGATGAAACCATTCTCCACCTCAATGGAAACATCCTTAATTAAGACAGATTTAAGTACTAGGCATTAGATTGCAAATGGAGGCAGGAACAATGAAAGTACTCAGAGCAGTTTCTCTCCTTTCATGCAGCTTTTAAACCCTATATAAAGAATTCCCTGATTTGCTCTCTGGTTTGCAGTTTTGGGCTTACATGCTCCAGCCAAACAAGAAACCATACATTAGAAAAGAGCCACATTCATCCCCATCTGCCACTTCCTTCCCCATGGGACAGACCAAGGTTCAATCTGCCTTGATCCCTTCAAGTGCAGTTTAAGGGCAGCTGGTCCACACAAAAGCAGAACAAAGATTAAGTCCAGTCCTAAAGGAATTTGAGTCTCTGCATAAGTCAAACACCAGAACAACTTAGACTTATGAAACTACTCCAGCAGCCACTGAACTAAAAAGTGAATTCCCCCTAATTTACATGGACATGGTGCTTTCAAGAAAAAAATGAGACTAAGTGAATTGGTATTCTCATTGAAAATCTTTGCATGGGTGTATAAACATCTGGGTTCCTGAGATCTGTTCAATGGACTTCCTCACCTCAAAGTTTCATTTAATTCCTCTAAGACTTCTTATATTACCTCATTTCTCTTGGAGAAAACATCCCACTTTCTCCTTCTGCCTCCTGCCTGCAATCTGTAAAGGTCAGTAAGACAGCAAAGGTGAAAATCAGAAAGGATAAAAACGACCTGAGAAAGAAGGGCTGTATACCTGTTCAGGCAGCTGGCACACAACAATGGCATCCATCTGTGCACTGCAGGCTAAAACGAGAATAAGCCCATCTCCTGCCTTCTCCCAGGGGTTTCAGACAGTCTAGACCCACCCTGCTGCTTTATTTTCACCCTAAGTGAGGTAAATAATGTACAGCAGGAGGCTATTTCCCCTGCACTTGAGTAACACTTTTAGACAGATCTCAGCACTACTTGTTGGGCTTGATTTAATCCAAGATGCAAAGCAGAGCAAAAGTTTTATTATCAAGTATCAGACATTTCAGTTCCACCTGCAGTGACACTTAAAGGGGTGTCTCACAGCCAATGGGAAAAAGGGTAAAAAAGTTCACTGTCAGTTTGGATCCTGACTGTTCCTATCACCAGTTCAAGCAACCCAAAGCAAGATGAGTATCTGAACTGCTTGCAAACACAAATGATGTTGAACAGCATAAGTGCATCTTCATTTATTATGCAGGGAGCTAGGAAGGAAGAATATATTTATTGCTAATAGAATATTCACCTCAAGCTACACCAACATGGCTTTTGTTTCGATAAAAGTTGTCCTTGAGGAGCCAAACACAAACTTCTGAGCTTTTGCAAGGATTGCTATCCATATTATGGTTAACTCAGTATTAGGTCTGAGTTGCCAGATGATTTCTACTCTGATGATTCTACATCTTTGCATCAGGGAGTGACATCTTCTACATCAGGGAGTGAAACCACAAAAGCTGAGAACAGGTTTTTTACCTTCATTTTGCAATGATGCACAGAGGTGTACAACATCACAGAGTAATACACAATGTCACTTTCTGCCCTTCCTGTAGAAGATTATCTTAAATTAAAAATAAATTTCATCACAAGGAATCCAAACAAATGTAAGTTCTGGCAAGCAGTTGGTCAGCATCTATAAATGAGAAATAGTGTAACAGCATTACAGGTTTTACTCCATCTTCAAAGCCTAGGATTTGTCTTCAAAGAAAGTGAAAAGGCTGAAATCTGAGCTAGAAGATTGCTAAGTCCAAACCATACAATTGAGAGGTAAATTTTGAAAGCATCATGAATCCAGCGTAATAAGGATCCATGTTTTTGGACCTAGACAGCAGAAATGTCACTACCAATCTGAACCCAGACTTCTGTTCTGCAGGAACAGAATCAGATGAGTCTGTTTAGTTCATTCATATATATATTTATACACACACACACACATATATTTCATGTTGTTTTTCTTCTCACATGGTTAAACTCATAACATGGCATCACATTCAGCAGGCAGACTTGATGGAAGAAGATGATAAAAGGCCAAAATTTTCCATTAGTTTAACTGAGTAACACAAACTCATTAACAGGGCTAAAAAGAGAAATACAAATTGTTTGTCACATCCCAGTGGTCTCAGGGAATTCTAAAGGATAAATCAAGGACATTAGAATGGAAGCATCAGTGATGAGGCTGGAATATGCTTGAAGCCATTTAACAGCTTTTGCAAAATGGGTTGAGGAGGAAAAGCCCTGTCATTCTGAGGCAAAGTGAGGGATGAACAAACAAAATCACCACCCAGAAAAGTCTTTAACAGCCTTTGTTACAGCCACAGCAACAACAGTGCTATTAAATAAATACAGTCTTCTGTGAATATTCATATCTAAAACAGTCAATACCCAGTACTTTTTAGCCTGCTCCATATCTCTTTATTGCCTTTCTAGCAGGAGAGACAAAAAGCATTAAAATCTGACTCATATTCGGATGACCAATTTCAGACAGTTATGAGCAGCACAAATGAGAGGGCCATGACCAGGGAGCAACTCTGCAGGAAAGGAGAGAATAAAATGTTGCTCTCTATTGTCTCCTTATCAGTCCTCTTAAACAGATGATAAATTTAAGTTCTTTTAGGGGTTACAGAATAAAGCCCTTAAGGAAAGCGTCATAATACACAATTGGACATTTCAAGTTTGTATGCAGAGGAACAATGTGGAAAACCAAAAAACCCAAACACAAATAAACACATTCCGGAAAATTGTAAGTAATGCAGAATAGTCTGGATGGTGCAATATGTTTTTATGTTCTCAGAGAGGACAGTGTGAGGAGTGGAAAGAATAGGTGGTTTCAGAACAGATGTTACAGTTCAATCCAGCTCCATCTGAACTTCACATGCTTCAGTGGACAGAAACAAAAATGCTGTAGGATGAGATTGTGCAAACCACCATTCTGTTTTCAGACAGACCACTTCTGTCATTAGATATTTTTGTATTCTGGACTGAGTGGAGAATCACTGAGATGCCTTCTGAGATCCTGAAGGCAGCAGTCCCAAAAGAGATGGACAATAATCCAAGTGAAATGGACTACAAAATACAAAATTAAATGACAGCTGTTCACCTTTCATTTGAGTGCCTCTACAGACAAAACTTTCCAACTGGTGTTTAATTTCACCTGACAAATTGTTCACACAGCTTCTCCTCAGTATAGCAGAGAGAGCAAGTGAGCTAATAGCCAATAAAATTCCTCCCCACACTCTGGAACATACCCTAGTTGGAAAATTAGAAAAAATACTGTATGAAAATACTGCTTTTTCTAGAAATAGATCATGACCAAACTTACTTTTTTTTTTTAAAGAAGGCAATTTTGTAATGAGAGATTATTCTCTGGGTTATGTACTCACATTTTACTAGCACAGAGTGTAGGGACAACAGCGTTGGCATGTAAAAAATTAAGTCCAAGTTAAGAAGTTACATCTTTGCCTGCATCTGTTTTGTTTGGAATCCCAAATGCTTAAGCAGGGCAATGAAAAGAAGAGGAAAGTTGCTCTTGTGGGCTCAATTCTTAGTTGCAATCCTCCTAGATTTTTATTTTTTAATACTGATTTGTTTTTTAATCTACAGTGAAATGATCTTTTAAGATGATGGTGCTGAAAACAGTGTCTTCCTGTAATTAGCTGAACTGTTAACAGCATTAACAGTCTGTTAAGAGGGATTCAAGTTCACACACAGGTGGCATGAAGTGGTTTAGGAGTGACTTTAAGGTCCCTTGGAGTAAGTTGGAATTTGTAAGGCAGTCATCCCCTTTTATATTTGGCTTTCAAACACTTGATAACACTACAAAAGCTGCCTCTGTGATAGAGAGTCCTTGAAGGAAATACTCTGTAAATGCTTTCCTTCTGGGGGTCTCTGTTGCTGTTATCAGCCTAGAGAAGGAGCCACTGGAGGCTGGAGGACCAGCAGCAGGGACTGGTCTCTGCCTCAGGACACGATGACTGAAGCCAAACCTGCAGAATTGAAGCTCCCAAATCTGGAGGTTTTACAGAAGGATGTACAGGTTAGATGGACTGAAATGGTCTGAGGGTATATTATTTCTTTTCACTCTTCTCCCTTCCCCTTCCCCTTCCNAACTCAATGAGTTCTTGATTTCCCTTAGATTTCTCTTTGCTAATATTGTATTAATTATACTTCTTCATTTAGAAAAAAAATTAATAGTGATACATCAACAAAAATGTTGGTAAGATTTTTTTTCTCTCTTTCTGTCTTGTTTGTTCCATTATTTATAGCTCTGCTGTACAGAGCAGAAACCCAGCATTAAAGCCTGAGTTTAATCTTCAGTCTGTACTGACTAGATGGATTTGAATTAGGGGAAAAAACCCCAACCAACCAACCAAAAAAGACATGAATTATTTTCTATGGAATAAGGCTTTATTTTCCTCATCTCAAACACTGAATCTTAATCCAGGATGCAGTTTTTGAGAATAGTAACTAAGAATTATGAGATGGAAGAAAGTTATGTAAAGACAGAGAGAGAGAACTAAATGTTTACTGAAGAGTCTAAAAACTTCAAGTTGAAGGAGTGTATAAGAAACACAAAAAGATAATAAATAAGAAAACTTAATAAACTCACCCTGTGCTTGACAACAGAATTTCTTTCTACAAAATGTGTGCCTACACTGAGGTATCTCCTCAGAGGTAAATCCTTAAAGGAGGTAAGACATTTCTTCACCCTGATTAATTTAAAGCCAGGAGATCAGGAAAGGTGACAGAGATGATGTCAGCTAACGAGAGGGAACACACAACAATGCCTGATCTCCTGGAAGAAAGGAGCATTTGAATGTAAAGAAAATCTTAACCTATTTTGCAGACAAGAGGCTTACAATTGAGGCCAATTTTGCTGCCAACTAAAAAAGTGCAGCAGTTTTTGAAAGGCAGGAGCTTTTCCAAATTCAAAGCACACATAGATGCTTCTCCACAGGAAAGGAGAAGTTTAATAAGAAATACCCTGTTATCTACATTACATGCAAAAGGAAGAACAGCTCGCTCATTAATTGTGAAAGGATAAGTCACAATATATGCAATACTTAATGTGTCTAACACTCAGTCTGGAAAGGACATTTTTAGCATCTCATCACAGATTTTCTGCAAGGAAGTACATTGACACATTTACTGGTACAGGCAATATCCCGGGCAACAAAGAAAACAAACAGCAGACAGGATAAATCACAACTAAGTTCAGCCCTGAAAAATGTGCTTACAATAATGAATGCTGTGCTTGAAACATATTAATTTGAAGGGTGAGTATTGTGGGGCTCAAATGTAGATTGTTAAGAAAAGAGATGTGCCTTTTTCAATGCAGTGACCCTGTGGGATGCACTCCTTCCCTTAAAATAATTTTCCAGGGTTAATAATTTAGAATCCCGGGGTGGTTTGGGTTGGAAGGGACCTTAAAGACCATCCAGTCCCATCCCTGCCATGGGCAGGGACACCTTCCACTGTCCCAGGGTGCTCCAAGCCCTGTCCAGCCTGGCCTTGGACACTTCCAGGGATCCAGGGGCAGCCACAGCTTCTCTGGGCACCCTGTGCCAGGGCCTCCCCACCCTCAGTGGGAATAATTTCTGTTCTGGACCTGCTCTCTGTCAGTCACTGTGAGTGGCTCATTCATTCTTGTCCAGTCTGACAAGACTGTTTCCCTCAAAACAAAATAAAACTTAGAGCTTCACACACAAATATGCTTTCACACACACAGATAAAAATGAAACAACCAAACATTTCCTGAAATATTTGCTCATTCTCTGGAAAATTCTGAAAACTAAGAAATGGTAAGCCAGAAACATCTTTTCCAAGCAAGACTGACAGACATACTTAAAATGAACATGGCAACTTTCTAGTTAGCAAGATACCATGGAAATGGCCAAGTATGTGAAATGAACACTGGCAAACCCTGCTTTAAAAAAGCACATTCACTAACTCACGTGTAGTTTACCATTCTTTTGTTTCTGAAATTACTATATTAAAGTAATATAATTTACAAGACTTTGAAAAAGCAGAAACTCTATTAAGGTATGAATAATAAATCTTACTTTGTCACCATTTCCTGTAATATGGAATAGAGCTGCTTTCAGAAGAAAATGTGAAGCCATAAAGTTCTGTTTCTGACAATGATCTCTGGGTAGTTTGAGATTGGTTTGCAGAGATGTGGCATGTAGCTGTGAATTACATATATGGCAATTTAGTCCTTCCATTTACTTGAGATCTATAGCACAATGATACCACAGTTATTGTTTCAAAGAAAAAAAAGAGGAAAGATATGGTGTGGGTTTTTTTTTATGTTGGATCAAGTCACATCACGAATTTTGTATCAGTTCAAGGAAATACTCTGCCAAATTATAAATCATAACGAGAGACAGAGAAGAACTAAAGGAGCAGACACAAAATTCTCTCAAGATTCCTTCACTTTTGTAGAGAAGTGATTCGACTTGCTTTGATAAATTCCTAATGTAGTGTGGAAATGGGTTTACCAGACACAGAATGAGCATGTCATGTGGTTACCTGCCAAGGAACGTAAAGCTCACAGGGAATCCCATTCAATGTCGATTTTCAGGTCCCAGTGAGACTAAAAATGCCTGTCAGCTCAGAGGATCAGACAAGTGAGCAGTGTCAACAAGATCCAGGTTATTTTCACTTGAGTTTATGGACTCACTCCTGAATTCCTTCAGTGCTGTGTGTGTGCCCAGGCCTGAAGAGGTATTAGTTAATCCCTGCTGATGGTACTGCAAACGATCCCACGAATGGAGGGGGACTGTGAGTACCTAAGAAGCCTTTAACCTCGAGTTGTCAGCTGGGTCAATCGTTTCCAGAAGCTCTTTATCAGCTTATGGCTGGGAGAAGATGTGAATGAATAACAATGGGAAAATGCTCTTCCTAAAACACAAGTCAAGCTTGCCAGAAGAGGGTAAGGAAGAGTTTTAAATAGTTATATGTGATCAACTTCACAGACCTTGAGGGTACTTGGAAAATGTAAAGGCTGGAAAACATACTTGCACCTGCTGCACTTTTGTGAAACACTGCCATGTTTCTGTTTCTAAACCATTTGAATACTGCATGGCTCTGCTGCACTCATCTGCCTGTAAGATGAAAAATGTCAATTTGGTATCAGGCTCTGAACACAGTTCCTGCTTACCTGGATGAAATGTGTGCAGAGGCCTCCCTAGCATGGAGAGAGGAGAGGCAAGAAGAAATGACTAAAGCTCACCTTCTTCCTTTGCCACAGATTGCTTGTGCCTCATGAGGTTAGATTAATTTTCCATCTGTCATGTGTATTAGTACCTACATTTCAGTAGTTTGGTTCCAGGTGAAAGAGGTAACTAAGAAATCAGGCTGCAAGGCCATGACTCTAAAAATTGTATGAGAAAAATCAGTTCCCTCAGAAATAAGAACAAAAAAGAATTCTAGCAGTTACAAAAGTCAGCTAGAAATAACTAACAGGAAATACTAAGCACAGTGGGAGCCTTTTTTGTTTTTCTGTCTCAGGGATGGCTGCCAGGACAGGTTTCCTTTTTGTAAAGAGTTTGCTGTGATGCTGTGTACAGCAGTGCCAATACCTCAGAGGACTGAGGTGCCATCTCGCCTAGAAATCTACTGAGAGTTAATAACGAACTTCTCAGGACAGGCAGCTTTGTAAACAAACACAAACCCTTTATCAGTTATTTCAGTTTTCAGGTCTAGGAAATAGAAAACATGTTTGAAGCTAAACATAACCAGTCTGCAGGTTTGGACTTTCTGTAAGAGCGCTCCAGAGTTGGCCCCTGGCTTTTCCAAACCTCAGGCAGTTTTCTGCAGAAAAAGGGATGAAAATACTTCTCTACACCCCTGGGATGTTGTATGCATCACCTCTTGTGCAAAGGTCCATACAAGAGCTTGTATATGGCATACAGGAATCGAATTTGCATGTTTAGTTGGGCAGTAGACTTTTCAAATAGAGCAGTGATTTATTTAATTTAAAAATTGTGGGCATGATGAAGTGGTATAATTTTATGCATATGTGTTGCACCATTACACAGTGTTATGCTTTTAAAAACTTAGCTTGTAAGATGTATTCATGCATGCTTAGCTTTTGATTTTTTTAATGGGTACCCTTCCTTAAGGTTTATGGTTATTCATATATTTTCTTTTCCTCCACATAGCAGTCTAGACTCAATTTAGAACACTTGGAAAAATCAGCTGCCTAATTATTAAAGCAACTCACTTGTTTTTATCTGTTCTAACCTCTCTTAATGCTGAAGGCAAATGTTCCCTGTGCTTCCTTGGGAGCAGAGTTAAAATTCAGAAGAGCGCACTGGAAAAATTCCACTCCATTTGGGTGTTGTTCTACAGTATCTTTGTCACATACCAAATGGATTTATCTTGTGTACAACATGCATTATACAACCTCCACGTACAACAGGGTCACCAGTGATAAAACTTGGGGGAAAGAAAAGGTTTAGGAAAGTCAGCAGAACACAAAGATGGAAAAGATTCAAATGGCACAGGCTGGCTGGAGTCACAGCATCATTTTGAGAAGCCTTTGGCAGAGTGGCAATTCATCTTCATGCCAGTGTGCTTGGAAGCAAATAACTCTGTTTTCTCTGCTTTTGATAGTGGTGTTTGTTTCCCCCAAGCCTGAGAGCACTGCCCACAGGTGAGACAAGGAGCTCCAGCAGCTCCCCTCACCCAGAGCATTCATTCCTATCGGTAAAACCAGCACGGCAACAGGTACAAAATGCTGATCTGCAAGTCAGAAAGTTCAAAAGAGGTTAAAGGCTGAATGGTGCATGAATAAGCTGTTTTTTTTCTCCACTCCCTTGATCTGTGTTGTCAGAGCTCCATACATCAATAATACAGCTGCATGTCCTGTAACTGAGCTGTGAATCTCAGCATCTGTGAATAAGACTATTCAACAATATTGAATATTTAACAGAAGTATGAGAGCAAAGCTGGAGCAGGTTCTAATACTCCATGACCTGTACATTAGCCTGTGAATTATTCCACAGACCCCTTCCAGTAAAAAGTTGTCTTTATTACGACCAGCTGTATAAAAAATAAGTTTCTGTCAAGATCAGTTTCCATTTATTTCCATCTGATCCTTTATTTGCTTTACACAGTGCTAAGAACTAGACCTATTATTCACACATTTGATGCTCAGATATGTAACATTAACTGAAATTCTCTAATGCTGTTGTACATGTGACACTTCTGAAGGAAATATATGTATGTACTGGGAGAAACAACAGGGATCAAAACACATTTGAATTTCTGTTTTGATTTATGAACCTTTGTCTGCTAGAGCAGTCCCACAGGTACTTACTAATCCATGGCTAATGTGAGAAATCAAATAATATGTACGAGTGAAATGGGAATTTGCATTGATTTTCAGCCATATACAAATATGCACTTCATTAACCATGACCTGCATTTATTTCAAGGGGGGGAAAGAAAACCCAATTTATGCAAAGCACCTCCCTTCTGCAACTTTGGCCTTTAATTTCAGAAAGACTGTGGCTGATGGGAAAATCACAGATTTACAACAGCAGATGTCCTCTCTTCTATTTTCTCTGCATGGGGAAATGTGTAACATGTTGGTAATATGTTTATGTCAGATTTTAAGTTTTGCAGTCACCTTCCTGACCAAATAGGCTGCACTGCTGCTACTCCTCCCCAGATGAATAAGGGAAGGAAATACCTGAAGTTGCCACTGCAGCAGAGAGTGATGCACATGTGAGTGCACCTTCTCTGCCTGTGTTTGTCCTTCTAAAAGAAATTAGGAAGGTTCTGGTGTAGCACCACAGACCTTTCATGACATTTCTGATGGGGAAAGCAGCCAGTACCTGAAAAACATGAGGTTTGCTGTTATCCTTCCTTTGGACAGCAATACTTATGAAGTCATCTACAGTGGCTGGAAGATCATCCTATGGCAGAAAGGAGAGTAATGACTAAAGATGATTTAGCTCTTTCCTTCAGATGTAGGGGGTTGCCTCCTTGGATGATAAAAATCCTGCCAATTTCAAAACCAGGTTTAATTTACCTCCCTGTTACCCTGAAGTAGAAGTCCCCAGGACAAGAGTCTAACATAGAACTAAAACAGCCTCAGGGGTTAGGCTGATCTCCACTGCTGAGGGCAGCCTGTAAATGCACCCTGTGAGAGTGCCAAGAGTGCTTCTAAGCACAAAGTCAGTGCAATATTTATAGAATTTTGAGAGTCAGATTCCTTCTTCCCCAGTGGTAATACACCTCTGGATTGCAACTCCTCTCTGCAGTCAATGTGGCTGTGCTTCACTGCTGACATCAAAACAAAGGCCTCAAACTATTTATCCCCTTGGATGAACTAAGGTTTTTAAAACCTCTCCTCCAAATCATCACAATCACAGAATCAAATGCTTCTGTATTAGAAAAGCTGCAACATATTTCAGGAGACCAATGATGACGAAGACCAGAAAGGCCACGAGTCACCTCTCTGGCAGGAAGGGAAGATGAACAAGTGACTACTGAACATCTGTGCCACCCCCTTGGCCCCTGTTAGTCTGCCTCTGGATAAAGAGAATATAGGACACTATAAAAATATCTGCAGCCACATAGTTCAGCCCTGTCTATACAGGATTTAGCCTCATATATGCTTTGTAGCAAATATTTTCCATCTATTCTGACTGTATTTTGTGAGAGGAATGAGACCTACTGAAATCGATTTGTGACTGGATTGTTTTGTGTCTGCAGTCATAAGTTTGAAATTTAAAGGAATTATCTTCAATTTGGAGCCATTTAGTCAATACTTTTTTCCACTGTTGGACTCTCTTTTGCTGCAGAACTTTTTTTATTTCTTCAGTAAAATTGTGAATTGGCCCAACCATGTCCTTTCTATAATCACAGTAGTTTGCCAGACCCAGGAGGTTGATCAAACATTGAAAAATTCTTAAAACAAAAAGATTCTAAATATGTTTTAGGGTAACTATGAAATGACAAGCTCCCAAGAAGAGTCCATGGCCATTACTACATTCCTGCATTGTCCAGAACTGGGAAAACATCAACTACTTTGGGAATATTTTAAAATAACAGGAAAACTAAACCCACACTGTTCTAAACCCACTGTCTGTTCCTGGGGTTGTTCTTTGTAGTTCTATATCCCATGAAGTATGTAAACTTCACAGCTCAATAACTGATCTGCTAATCCAAAAATATCTTTAATTTACCTTCTTTTCCATTTATTCTGTCATCATATTATACAGATAACAGTTTTTTGTGCAATATCCAGACTTCTTTTGCCTGTGATAGTTGGAACTTTATCTGGAAGACTAAATTTACAGGTACCTGAGCAGTTACCTTATGAAAACCCCCATGAGATTGAGGGGGGTTTACATAGGACCAAGGAAGGCTTTTTTTTGAAAAGGATTCATGTATAAAAGTCTACAAGGTCTCCCAGCTCCTCAAAGTCATGTTGTTACTGAAAAGATCTTTTGGATAAAACAACAACAACAACCCTCCTCTTTTTTAAAATTTATTATTTAACACAAGCAATCATAAAACCTGAAAGGAGCTTTGGGAAATACAAGTTTAAGTACCTTGGAGCCAATGAGCTGAAAACATTTTATGTGGTGGCTGCAAAAGTATCAAGTGAGGCATATAAATTGTCTAAAATACACATTAAAGAAGTGCTCTAAGTAGCCATATGTGGAGCAGGAATTACAAGTTGGCTGAATTCACACAGAATGTGTAAGGTTATGGACGAAGCACTTTGTAAGGTGCAAGAATCAATGAGTTAAGCAGTTAATGTACTGTTGGCCTCATGAATATGAAGTCTGGTCTGAAGGGGAGACTGGGAAGAGGGTGGATTAAATAAACTTGATGGAGAAAGAAATTTGCTAGGAATTATATACTCTGATATATTGAACCATGGAAATCAATAGAGTACTAGCCAGGCAATGAAGACAACTGATATAATACTGAGCAAAAAAACCTGGTGTAATTGGGTGAGCATTAAAACAAGCCTTGTTGGGGAGGAATGAATGGCAAGAGGTAATAAACAGCACAAAAATAAAAGCTAAGGATTAGTGAGGAAGCAGGAAGCAATATCTGGGCTGATTGTGAAACATAGCAGGGTGATAAAAGGGTCATCTGGCATGCTGAGGAGGCAAAAAGTGATCTGAGAATAGGAAGTTAATGAGCACCATGTCTCACACCCGGTAGAAGATGAATGGAGGGGTGATAATACAGGCAGCCAGGGAGAGCATTAGCATAAAGAGGTGATAATAGTATGCAGTTGGGAAGGGAGACCGTAAAAATCGAAAGATAAATCTGACAATAAACAAGTACCAATACACTCCTCTGGGAAAAAAAAAAAGGCAAGGAAGAAAATCCTTCCATGTGCACAGACTTCAAAGAACTCAAGCATTTTGTGAATAGCACAATGGTTCCAATTTAATACTGTCAACAGGTAAGCCAGGCCTTGATTTAAGCAGAAACAGGTCCTGCTATGAGCAGCAGATCTGTACAAAGCCACAATGCCAGAAAGAAGCCACAGCTGGTTGGTGTCTGGGAATATTTAGACTCCTTTGCAGACTGGGCCAGGTGTGGTCTCAGCTGCTCTGCAACCACTCCAGAAATAACCTCGTTCATCTCTGGTTTAAGTGTGGTAGCTGAATGTGACCTGGCATTTTAAATAACCAGGTGGTTAAAACTGTTCTAAGTCCTTGCTACCTTCTGAATGTTTGAAATTGCAGCAGATTTGCTGTGCACCATTTTATTTTCATAGAATATTAAAAGTAACATGCCTTATAGAAGAAATCCAAATACGAAAAATAACCTCAACCCAACCATCTCCACATTCCAAAAACCAAATTTGAATCCCACTCACAAGATAAATGAATAGATCACTCACGAATAAAAACTTTAACAAAACAAACAAACAAAAAACCCCCAGACAAACCCACACCAAAATGTAGCCCACTGGAAATAATCACTTTAGTCTGACCCAAATGCTGAAGTTTAAGAAGCTGTATTATAGAGTCAGGTGCCATTTTCTCTCATACTTGTGCTACGTGGGACTGAAATTCAATAAGAGTAAATAATATACCACTCAGCTACCAGTCTAGTTACTGTCTCATGAAATCTGTACACAATAAATGTCCTAAAAACTTATTTTTGCAAGCCAAAGAGTATCTCTGTGGGGCACATCAGCATTATTGGGTTTTTGGTCAGATTAGGGGAACCAACACAGCTGGAAGTGAAATGATCTTTCCTGCTGCCATACTACTCATAGAGATGTCTGTGGAGTGATTTAAATTAAAACATTCCTCACAACACTAAGTCCATTCCAGATGATTAAACTCACAACAACTGATAGATAAACTAGGTTGACTGGAGTAGATACTGGAGACTTTTTGAGTATGAGAAAACATCTATTTCCTTACCGTAGCCATAATAGGTGAGGCAGAAAGGACTGGATTAAAGGAAAAATTCACCTGCTCCAGAGTTCATGACCTGATGGTGCCCAAGGGTGCTCAAAAAGGTGGAATTGAGCATGGGATGCAACAATCCCTCTGGACCATGAGCCCCACACACTGGCCCATATGAGCTATGAATTCCATGTACTGATTAGAAACTCAGTTGTGAAGAAATGCATATGAATTCACAACTAGAGTATTTCTGAGTTATCAGCAATGGTCTGATTTTCCCTCCTTTTGAGAGGAAGTACAAGACCTTCGCTGTTGAAATCATGGCAAAATTCCCACGAATTTTGATGGAGGAAAGGTAGGTCAAACTGTGCATGTTTGAAAGGACCCCTACTATAAATACTTTAGTGAGCTTTGTGTCATTATTTGGATCATTTTTAAAGCATATAATCATGCAGGTAAGGACATTTTGTCATTTACAGGAAGAGTCTGAACACCTGGAGACAGTTATTTGAAAAATGAAGAGTCATGCTAAGGCAGGAGAGTCACACCAGCAATAATTCTGGGTTTTATTTTCTCAAATTTTCAGAGATCTGAAGTACATCTTCAATGCACTGTGTCACCATTTGCTATTCAGCAATTACTTAGATTTTACAACAGTTGTAATTCACTCCAAGCGTTCTGCTTTCTTTTATGCCTGTTGAGGTACAAGAGGTCAGAATTTTCTTTGCAGAAAACATTGACCTTAGCAAGCAGACAGGATTTTATTTCATTTCAGTGTGTGCATATATACAAGCTAAGTCTTGAGATAAATTTAAAGATGGCCTCGGGTGGTTTTTTAATTTCATTTTGTATTACCAGTTGGATAATTCAGCTTCTCCTCCTGCTATTTCTTTGATTTTAAGAGACAGAATAAGATGATAAGGGCCTTGTGAGACTGAGTTCCCTCAGGCTGCTCCTTGAGGTACAAGCAAACTGGGTATATGGTTTATCTAATTCCATTCAGCAGTGCTGTTCTATGGAGGATCTGGACAGGACACTTCAGCTCCTGACTGATTACCCTGCCAGACTGACAAAGGGTATTTCTCACCTCAGACAGACCAATTCCACTGAACATGCTCCAGCAATTTTCTGCAGAAACAGAGTTGGTGTGTGAGGGCACTGGATTTTTTATCTTTCTTTACTTTATTAAATCCATATTTAATATTGGAAAAAAGTCAGCTGCTGGTGCATGCCAGCTAATACATGGGATCATTTCCACTGAAGTGCTGAATCAGATATTACCAACTCAAACTATAAAAATCTCATTGATATCACTATAATCAGCACTCAGGATCAGTAATGAGAGTAAGGAACAGGTGAACAATTAGAGCTTAAAGTAACATATGCCTCCCTGCATCTCACATTCTGGTTTTGGGATTATTCTGCTGAAGGATACAGAATCAGACTGATCTTTGAGAACAGCTTTATGGGTCATTGACATGAAAGCTAAAGGCTGTGAAAGCCATGTGCTGATGGATATTTTCCCATTTTCTGACTTGAGAGATTGCATTGCTTTGTTTTTTTAATTGAAAATTGGATATATTTTTCCACCATTAGAATATACACCAGTAGATATCCGACAGGGCAGAAGAGGTGAAATGGTAATGACCTTGAAGACCAAATTTCAATTTGGAGGCAGCTCGTTTCCACTTTACTGATTTTTATAGAAAGTGCAGACAATAGGATTTAATCATTCAGCACTGTTACCCATATGAAAGTGATGGTGACTTCTAAAGCACTTCACCTCATAATAAAGCATCAGGAAAAGTATCTGTATGCAGCAGAAGGTAGAAGCTGATGAAGTACTGGAAAAGTCAGAAGTCTTTTACTCTCCAGAGGTAAATTCATAAAGATTGTCTATCAGTAAACAGGGCAGTAAAGTGCTCTAACTCTGCCAGCTTCCCACATTTGTGTTGAGAGTGACAGAAATGGATGAGATGTATTTGGTAATTAGGGATGCAATTTCATTTTAACAGGTTTATGAGTATTTGATATTAAATGCCTGAAACATTGGCAGTGCCACATCTTTCTGTGTCATTATGTCACAAGCTTGAAGGAATCTAAATCACCCACTATTCCCAGAGCATTTGATCATATTTTATAGGTTTTCCTCACTAGGAAATAAGGTGCCAACATTCTCAGCATTGAGTTTTTCATGTTCAGTGCCTCTAGATGTTGTAAGGGATGTTTTTAAGTGGACAACTGTTCCAGGAAGGGACAGATGAGTGCAATTCAAATCTGCACGTTCCATCTGTAAGTCACAGGAAAAGGATGTTGTATCCCTGCCCTTTTAACCACCACTGCTTCTCAAGTTGTAGCTATGGAAGTGCACTGGTTTAAGCTGACACATATAATTAATTGTACTAAACGACAAAAGTGATAATTAATTATTACACTGGTAAACAACCATTCATAAAATCATTAAGCAGCAGTCAGTCTCTTAATTTTGTATGTTAGCCATAGATAGTCAAGTCTTATTTTTTAATTGTGGGTGGTGGGCACAGGGAGAAGGCAAAGAGGTTTTGTATGCAAGATTGCTAGTGATGGAATTTCTTACTGATGGGAATGGAAAGAAAGAACAATCACCTTACAAACAAAAGCTTAGATGAAGTCAGTATTATTATCAGATTTCCAGGCACTTCAGCACTGTCAGAGAACACCAAATTCAAACTCTCTGGCAGCTGCCTGCTCATCAAGTTAAAGGAGGAATTCCTGTAGATGGAAAATAAATACACTGAGTCTATAGCTAAGGGCACATTTCTAAGGGGACACATATTTATTTATCTGTAAGGCCTTGAGGGGAAGCTGTGTGAGGAGAGGCTGAGGGCACTGGGTCTGTTCAGCCTGGAGGAGACTGAGGGGAGACCTCACTGCAGTTACAAATTCCTCAGGAGGGGAACAGGAGGGGCTGACACTGATCTCTGCTCTGTGGTGACAGGGACAGGACCCAAGGAATGGCCTGAAGTTGTGTCAGGGGAGAGACATGAGATTACACTGATGGAAACTGATCTGATGCAGGAAGACAAATCTTCAAACACTATTTTCTCATTTTCCTCTATGTGGCTTTTTATGTGGGACTCAATTGACATTTATTAAAATGTTCTCAACAGGTGAAGTGACAAAATATTCTGTGGCAACTGCTGGCTCCGTGTCAGGTCAGCTCTTCAGCTGTGAGCAGTTAATCAATGCTGCTCCAGCATCACAATTAAAAAGGTGGAAAGGGCACTACTGCTACAAATTTTCACTTACGTGATCCCAATGAGAAGGAACAAATTTAACTAAGGGTTAATCTTGACTCTTTCATCTCCCTCCCATTTTTTCAATTTCTTTGAATATAAAACTATTTGTATTTTTCAGCTCCCAGGAGCTGACCCCTATCTGTTTGTCCTTTCATGCAACTTTGGCACATTCCAACTATTATGTCACCATTTTTCTACTTCCTTTTCCACATGAACCTCATACTCTCTTACATCATGGTTGAAAGACATTTGTAAAGTGATGTGATTTTGTAATGAAGTCTGAAGGTTCCCCCTTTGAGAAGGCTCCCTTCTGCAGCTGAACCATCCTAGTGCTGGTTGCCACAGAGTGCAAACCTCCCAGAAAAACACTGCCCCAGAACACACTTTTAATTTTAAATCATCCCATGTGCAAGAGAGCACTTTTCAGACACCCGAGAGCAACCTTTGTTTACCAAAGCTGTTCAGTTTTTCTTGATCCCAGTGTCATGTCTTGGATGGGCCTGGACAACAAAACATAAGCTTGAAAATATTATTTTAAGTTTGGAAGACAGGAAGTGGTGCTAATAAATATAACTGAAGAGAAAGTTAGGAATTTCATTGGATTTTGTTCTTTAAAATTTATTTTGCCAAAAAATAACAAGGAATAAAAGACAGTCTATGTATTTACACATTTGGCACTTTCCTAATATGAGAAGAGGGTATGATGTTGGAATCTCAGCAAATCCAGCCTTCCAGTTAGGAAAGGATTGCTAAACATCACATAAGATACAACTGCATAGAAAGAATCCATGTTCCTTCAGAACAAAATTAAAAATGCAGCTTTTTTTCTGAGTTCAGCCAGGTAACCAACAATCTTACTGGGAGTAACAACGTCTGCCACTGCTGTTTGTACTGCTCAGCACGTGGGCTGAACAGGACAATTCACAAAGCAATTGAGGTACCAGTTCTGCCAGATATTGTTTTGTCAAACACAACATGGCACAGCCCTGCAAAACCTTCATCACAACTTGGCCTAACAGGATTTGATATTTGCTCCAGCACTCTTCAGTCTGGTGTCACACCCTCACTGCCTTGTGCAGAGATCTGGGCAGGGGGCTGTGATCACAAGGCTGATTCCCTGCTACCACACTGGCACTGAGCACAAAAGGCAACTTAATGTTAAGCTGGGCTTCACACTGGTGATCAGGGCTGGTTTAGTGATCCCAAACACACAACTGGAAAAGTAGAAGGAAACCATTCTGTCTGTCTCAGGGTTTGGATTCCTGGGACTTTTGTGCTGCTTGTTGCCTATGAAATGATGGCTCTGAAATGAGTGGCACAGCTGAGGTTTGTGAGCAGCAGCACTGAGCATCCACCCTTCCAAAAAGAGCACTACTCTTAACCTGAGACAAGTGCTTCATAACATCAAACCTCATCTGATCCAGGCCAGCATTAGTGTGAAGAGACCAGTTTCCCTCTCAGTGTCATCCAGAGCTTGTTTCCTTCTTTCATTTTAATACATGACATTTATACCTTGCCTGTCCTTTGGGCCTGAATCCTGCCAGCTCTTTCTACAGCAAAGGCAGGAAAACCCTGTAATCCCCTGTTTAAAGGATTTTTCACAGCCTTTGCCAGGGAAGGATAACATTCATAGGAAAATGCTGAACTCCATGAGTACAGAGGAGGCTCAACCTCCTGTGTTTGGTTGTCTGTCACAAACAAAAGGAAGGGGGTAATTTTGGCTACTGATCCTCTGCAGAAGCTGTGCTGACAATGGGCCTGAGTGTCTGAATATGAGAGGAAGCAAAAGCACTGCCAGCAGAGCCCTGACAGCTGCTCTGCAGGGAGCAGGCCCTCGCCGTGGAAGGAGCAATTCCATCAGGACTTTGTATTCTCTTCCCAATGTTTGTGGCTCTCCTCCCACAGTGCACGGGCTCAGTCACTTCCAAACACTTCTACAACAGAAAATCATACACACATATGAACATATGCACTTAACACTGTGTTTTCTAATGAGGGTGAAAGCATTACAGAAGAAAATCCCCTTCTTGCAGAGATGAAAATGACAGGTCACATCTACACTTCAGTTCCTAGCCTGTTTATATTTTAATTTACAGCAATAAAGAAGCATATAATAAACCACTCTGTGATGTACACTAGCTTGCATGCATTAACTTCTGCTTTTATACTCAGAGAATTATTAGCAGAAGGTGTAACATTTCTTAATTTTGCTGCTGTGAGAAGAGCTTACTTTCTTAGAGCCAAACTTTAAACCTTCTTCTCCCAGGGAATAAATTGCCCATCTACCTGATTGTTTTCCTAGGCTGGCTTTGCACCTCACATTTGCTTGAATAATTAATTTCATAAAGTAACCTGCTGCATGTTCACTTCACTAATGTGAAGTTCCCACTGTAAAGGATCATTTCAGTGAATGATGGGTAAGAATTATAGGGAGGGAATGTCACATCACAAGAGAATAAGGACAGGTAACACCAACAAAACTTTTTAAAAGAACACTATCATTTATACTAGTGCAAATTCTGCCTCATCTCCCAAATCTTTAGCATAATTTCTCTGAATTCTGAGTTTGTCCCCTAGGAATTAAATTTTGGACAATATGAAGGAAAATGCCATGAGGGTAATGGGTAATTTTAACCTTTTAAAGGGTTCTGTTTATTCACTTTGCCACATGGTACTTCAGTCTGGCATGAGTTTTCCTCTTAACTCCTCTTCCTTTCCCCCTCTGCCAAAACCCAAGAAAAAAAGGTGGCATAACTGGAGCACAGCTCTCAGGTGGATGCAGAGTATGGCCTGACTCCCCTCGTTACAGACCATGGGAAAAATTCCTGAAATTCAGTAATCTGCACTGCAGTGCAAAGCTGCCACTATCATCAGACCCTGTGAGCTGCAGGGCTGTCCCAGAGAGCTGGGAGTCGATTTATCACGAGGGTTTGTCCTCTCTGAACTGTATTTATTGGCATCATTGACTGGGATTCTGGTGGCTACAATGCCAGCCTGCAGAGGGAATTCTGATCCCTGTCTCAGCTCCAACACTAGCTGTGCTTATGGCCACTGTTTTCTTCTGAAAGTGTACTAGAAACCAGAAGTCTGTGCATTTTCAGTTTTTTTTTTCCTTTTATGTAACAGTAAAGGTGGTGCAAAAAGATGCTTGTGAAATAGAGGGTTAATAAAAGGACAGAAAAAAATTAAAAACTGCAATAAATACGTCTCATGCCTCTTCCATGGCAAAAAGATAATAAATTTTAAAAATGAAATAACCAGAACACATATCAGTGTGCTCAGTTACTGGGATGCTACTGGTGCCTACAAAGGGACACTACAAATGCAGAGCCTGATGTTGGAAATAGCAAAATACCCATAATAACAACATAAGAACAGGAGCTCAGTTCTCAGCTGGCATGCACACTGCCACCATCCAAACCAAATTGTGAATCAACACAAGAGCTACAAAAATCCTCATGAGCCAACATGAAATTCATGATTCTCTGTTACCCACGTTGCAGCAAAACTGTTGCAACATGTGAAGATTTTCTTCTAAAGTTTTTTTTTCAGTCACACAAACACACACATAGAAAAAACATGATGCAGCCTAAAATCCCCAGTTTAACAATATCCTAATAGTGGGAATCATTTTCCTTGCCATAGGATTCCAGATGAAATAAGGATTCTAGGCAGAAATTGGCCTAGTGTTCATGAATAACTCATTCTGACAGAACTTGTTGATTTATGGGTTCAAGCACACTGTGCCAGCCCATCACAATGCACACACAACTCTTTTTTAATAATTTACAACACTGATGTTTGGAATCTGGGTTCCCCAGCTGCTAATGGACTTCTTGCAGTGGGGTAGAAGGGATGCTCTCAGTTTGCTGAACTGTAAAATCAAATAGATTATGATGTGTGTGTGTGAAAAATTAGATATCAGAATTTGGATTTTATGTATGAACTGCAGCACCTTAAGAGGTTTTAGTAGACAATATATTATGCCATTATATCTAAAAACTAATGTTGTTAAAGAATTCTTCAGTTGCTGCAAAATTTTGAATTCTTTAACACAACATTTTTCTTCTACCCCCCCTCAAAAAAAAAAACCCAAACCAACAAATGAAAAAAACATACCCCAAAAAATCCCCTAAAATAAACAAAAAAAAGTAATGAAAACCCCAACCTCACACACACTCATTTTAAAGTACTGATTTTGGAAAAGACAGTTTATGGCAGTTGGTGAAATAGTTAACTGAAAATTACAATAGGCAAAAAGGGGCAGGAAAGATCCCTTAATGCCTGTCTTTTTCTCTCTCTCCAAATGAAAATCTCAATTCCTTTAAAATCTTTCAACAGCATATACACCCTCCATAATTCTACTTCCAGAGGTAACCTTTATGTTTAAGAGTTGAAAAAATTGCTATTTCTGTAAGACTTCATCATCTAAGCAGAACTATAATTTTATTGTCAAAGTAGCTGTAGAGTACACGGTGCATCAGGAATAAAACATAAGGTTAAAGACTGCATTTCCTCAGGCTGTTAAAATACAGAAAATGAATTAGGTGCCCATTTATTCCTGAGGTAAGGGAGGACACACGAACAATTTGTCTTATCTTACCCTTATTTTATGCTTTTAGCAGATCAACACCTTCTTCAAATATTTTTTTTTGGTTGTAGTCAGGATTTCCTTTATCTGAATCGTTATCAGAAAGCTCAGTGTCCCCATAAATCTGGTGTTGGGCTGCAGCACTAATAGAAACCTGTCTGTTACTTATGATACAGCTGAATATTCACTGAGAGCTCCCCTCACTGCTTTCTCCTCCTTTGTGTTTGACAATGCATTTTCATGTGACTTTGAACAGCTCTATTGTGGTCTTTTAAAGCATTAAAGAAGATATTGCCATTTAAATATAAATCTATAGCATTACTTTCTTACAGTTCATTTAATAATAACAAAATGCATTTTCCTGACTTCTTTGGCTACCAGAGTTTGTTTTATTCCTAGAAGCAAACAGCCCAGACAGCAGAAGATATCTAAAATGTTTTTTTTTACCACAGAATAATACTGAAGACACTTGGAAGTAACAGATAATCTTTATATGTCTTGACTCATTTCTAGCTTAAAATGGGGAAATTACTTATGTGCTTTTATATTTTAATCAAAGCTTAAAAGATAAAAGCTACTCAGTTTGACATAAGAAATTGGCACCAACTCATGTCTGACTCTTCTTACAATGACCTACCCTGCTGACAAAAACAATTAAAATAATATCACTTCTAGTTCAGTGTAAAAGCCCTCATCCTGGAAGAAGCAAATGGAGACAAATTAAAGTAGCCCACAGCTGACTCAGGTGACTTTAACTTACAGTAACAGTTGGTCTTGGTGAGTTTTTGGTACTTTCATCCCCTGTGTGCTCCAACTCCTCCACTCCATTAAACAGCTGGAAAAGAGTTATTTGGGAATGCCAAGCAACACAGTTTGAGAAACAAAGACCCCAAAGAAACTCAGGGAGAGTTACATCTGTAGCAGACCCAGGCCTCTGCAAGGAGGTCCATACTTGATTGACACTGATGCTGTGCAGAATGTACACAGGCAGCCCAGGGTTTACCTTGTAAGCAGCTCACTTGAATAAGCACACAAGATACTCTTTTATTTTCCACTGCTGATGCTTCAGATCTGTGCTAGGAATGTCTGTATAACCTCGAGGTCAGGTACCAATTATTCCTCAGGCAGAGGAATAATCCAAGAAGCAAGGAATTTTCTCTACCTGTAGTTTGTGGTCTTAACTTCCCTCAAGAAGTGACAGGAGGTGACAGTAATGGAAGATTCTTCTGAACAGAACTCAAAGTGAGTGATTTTTTCTACTTTCTGATGTACCAGCCTGAGTGATTTTTGGTGATCCTATTGCCTTCTGGTCTCTCCAGGCTCTTCTCTCGAGAGTCAACATCTCTCGATAAGTCAACCCAACTCCTTCTGCCTTGCTGCCTCACCAATATGCAAACAGAGATTTATAAAAGTCATCCAGCTTTTGATAAAAGTTTGCACAGTTTAAAGATGCTGCACTAAAGGAAGAGAGAAGCTGCTGAGGGGCACTCTGTGCAAGGAGCTGACTGAACTTCAGCTTAGACAAAAGCTTCAGTTCTGCCAACTTTGCCGCCTTTAAAACACACTTCCTAAAAATAATTTGAGAAAGTCCCCAAGAGCAGCCTGTAGGTTTATATAGATTAAGAAATTTAAAACTTGTGCCATGGAGTTGCAGGAACTCCACTGTGGCACACAGAAAACCCAGGGAGTTACGGAGTGCTGAGATTATGGAGCGTGCACTTGTGAAATGCTGACTCCTGTCACATTCATCTGAGAAACCTCAACCCCCAGTGTGCTGCATTTTGATAATCACATCTGAAATGTCACAGTGTGGGCAACTGCCCTGTAATACATCACTTTTCTGTTTAGTCAGAAAGTGATAAAAAAGGGCGCGGAAAAATAATAGATGATACACTTCATTTTTAGCACTTTATAGAGGGAGAAGAACCTGTAAGAGCTTTCAAGCCATCTGTTATCAGAGCATGTCAGATTGTTACAGATGAGAGACAGTTTACTTTTTAATACCAGAAGAAATTTATAGGAATTCTGAGGGAAGTTCTGTTCAAAACATATGGTGGTATCCATAATACACCTGTTTTAACGCTCAGCACTCATTACTTTGTGGATTTAATCATTTGTCCATTATTAGTCTTTTTAGCTGCAAGATAACCATCAGATGTGTTTCAGTGAAAGCTGTGCAAGCCAAAATGATTCAACCTTGAATAAAAACGAATTACACATTTTACGTAATGAAGAAATAAAATATGAAAATGCTATCTAAAATACCAAACTATTACAAGAGCACCATTTTCTTCAAGTACCATTTTCTCTAACATGTTTGTCAGCGGGTTGAGGGAGATCATCCCTCTCCCTCCTCTCAGGACTGGTGAGGCCATGACCAAAGCAGTGTCCAGTTCTGGGCTCCCCAGCAGAGGAGAGACGTGGACACACTGGAGAGAGTCCGAAGAGATGAAGGGACTGCAGCATCTGTGCTCAGGCCAGAAGGTTCAGGGGTGATCTTAACTCTAAGTTAAACTGAGGGGAGGTTGAAAAGGGGCAGATCCAGGCTCAGCACTGGCTCCCAGAGACAGGACAAGGGGCAGTGGGCACACATGGACACACAGGAGGGTCCCTCTGGACATCAGGGAACACGTCTGGACTGTGAGAGCGATGGAGCACGGGCTACCCAGGGAGGCTCTGGAGGCTCCATCCTTGGGGATATTGCAAAAGCATCTGGGCACAGCCCTGGGTGGCCCTGTCTGAGCAGGGGGCTTGGAACAAATGACCTCCAAAGGTCCCTTCCAAACTCAACTGCTCTGTGATTCTCTCATTTATTTTACATAATATACTACTAGACATGAATTTATCATCTCTTCCCAATATTACCTGAGTGACAGAAAAAGAAATGTGAGATTTTCTTATCAAGTAGAATTCTTCCAATGATTTCCAGCTTCAAATCTGTCATTGAGTAATTGGTTTCTACAACTTAGATAAGTGGGATTCTTAACTGCAATTAAACTGAAATCAGGCTAATTTTATAAAATATTTTAAATTAAATGCAACACTTGGCATGGATACCACCTTTAAAGGAAAAAGAAGGTTTGTAATTGAAAATATTACTGTGATGCTAACAAATCTTATTGTCAGTTACTATCCCTACCTACCCCTGTTTTAACACAGGACAAGTTGTCCTCTAAAATATTACCTATCTATTGTTTAAAGAGGGAGTCTAGAAAACTACCTTAAGTCTTTTCACCTTAGATAGCCACTCTAATGTGTGGTGAGATTTCTTCTGTCCTTAGCATAGAAAGTTGCCTGAGCCAAGTCACTGTCAAGTCAAATCCTCCTCTCCTCTGAGCGTTTTCCTGCTCCTCACCCGCAATTGTTTTCTCAAGTGCCTTTCTGACAGAAACCACTACTGAGCCTGTTCCTCACCAGTAAACCCCCTCAGCACCATCTCACATAAGATACTGTAGGTGTCATTTCCTTCTGTAAACTCTTCCAGCCCAGAAATCCATTTACACTTGTAAAGTCTCCAAGTACTTTATGCATACACATGCACTTAGAAATCATAAAAGCTTAAAGAAGTGTGGGCTGAAAGAGATCTCTGGAGGGCATCTGGTCCAACTCCTCATTCAAATGAGGCAGTGAGGAGTTAGAGAGGGTTTAGGAGGTGATCATTCACGAGAAACAGCTCCCACAGACTAGCAGAACCCCTTTGTAACACCATGAATTTAGGGTTCTGAGCCTCTCCAGCCAGTAGTAATTCTTCTGGCAAAGTGGTGTTTTGGCATCTACAGTAATTACTGCCAGTGGGTGTAAACCACTGATTCAGCAGTTAGGCAGATGAATCTCTTCCAGATTCTATGGTATTGTAGGAAATGTTCCTTTTAACTGCCCTAGACAATCATCAATTCTCTGACTTTTCACCCCCACATATGGAAACACAGCCTGGAACTAGGCAAGCAGGTACCCATTTTCACGAATATTTAAGGTCAAAATTCCAACTGGACATCACCAGGTAAACTTTCTGTCCTTAATTTATATTGTGGAAGGAAATGCTACATCCAATTTCCTTTTTGCTTTGGATGGAAACTTAAAAATATGAAAATTTTATACACAAACAAGGAAGGATTTATTAGAGCTGCATGAAACAGGTACACAGGCACAGAGTTACACACCACAATAATGTCTCCAAACCATAATGTTCTACATAAGAATGTTCACTAGCTATGCTTAGGAAAAGAAAAAAAAAATCAAATAATTTTGTCCTTCTGTTAGCAAGCAAAAAGGCATCCACCACCCCAAGCAATTTGGAAGGAGCAATAAGTAATAGTTAGCAGTCCATTTTCACCATCATACCTGGAGGTTTCCATTAGTTATACTACTACTGCTCTCCAGAGATGCATAACTGATTGTCTAATTGCTTAGGCAATGTCTTGAAAAATTACTTATTAAGCAGAAAATATGCCAATAGTAATTCCATGCTCACAAAAACCAATGTGAAAAATATTTCAAAAAAAGCAATTACATAACTGTCTCCAAATTGCCATCATTAGTCATTCCCATCAGAAAGCTGGTTCTTTCATAAAAGTCCTCGGAAAAGAAGAAGTGTTTGCACCTCAAATTACTGCTTATTAATGTCTGGTGAAAAAAGGTGAGCTGCAGGGACCTGCATTTGAATTTCTCCTGTACTAAAGGTTTCTGGCAAGTCACAGGGTGGATGACAGCCTGACCCTCTGCAGCACCCTGCAAAACTATGACCTGGCTCGAATAGGAGCATGTTGCTCTACAGGGATGGTGCAGACTCTGTATCACAGCTGAGCACTGACACACTGCAGCTCCTGGATATTGAATTGTTCTGCTTGCAACACCTGAACAGGCTCAGGTAAATCCCACTCGTGGATGTGCCTGACATTCCAGTTTGTAGAAAGATTACTTTTCTTTCCCTTTAGATGAAGGATATTGCAGGGACAAACAAAAAAAGAACTCCAGGGTATTCAGTGAGCAATGGTGGGAACATAAGCAAACATAGACTATATAACTTTTATTCTTATGAGAACCTATTTCCAAAGACCATTAATGACTGATTTTAACAGATTATCCTTTCTTATTTAGTCTATAAATCTCCAACACAAGCCACAGGAACTCCACGATACAAATGCATGGTCAGATGCAGTGTGCTAGGTGTACACTAGGTAAAAGACTGATAATTTGTCATTAGCTTTCTTTAAATGTAAAACTACCTGTCTCTCCCCTCAATTGATGAAGAATTGACTTTTTCCAGAGCCAGGTAAAGGAACAGAGCATCTGTGTACAATCCATTTTATTACTCCATTTATTACATTCATTTTATTACTCCAGGTTAATTTAGTAAAGGAAAACCACCTACACCTTCATGTGTAGCTCACATGAATGACCTAAATATGTTTGTCTCACAGATGAGACAAGGGCTCTCGAAAATTTGGAGTCCTGCAGATTTCAAATCTCTGAGGAAATGTAACAAGGTATTTTTTAAAAACCAGTCTCTGCTTTTGCAAAACTTTTTCCAAGTATTTTCAATATTGTACAGACAGCTCATTTTAACAGAGGAATATTTTAGTCTAGCTCTTTGAAGGCAAGAGGAATTCAGGAACTTATGAAATATTCTACCCAGAGATAGGCCAGCCATTTGCTTTCTCAAGTGTTACAACATTTTGTACTCCAATATTTTTTCTGTCATATAATTTTACAGATTACATCTGGATTTTATATTCAGCATCAGGGCACCTTCTGCTGAGTTTGCTGATGTACTTCCTTGCTGACATTACTTTTTTGCAGTGTTCACACTGAAGTGGTCACTCCTAATTACTCTGGCCACCAGTGAGAACTGTACTGGGTGATCATTCCTGTGCAGCAGAGATGTGATTGACAACTTGAATCCTAAATGAAATGGGCTATGAAGCACAGTGCAGCCTGATGAACACCAAGCTGGTCACACAGAGACCATGAGTGGCACTGTTACCTGAGCTGTGATTTATGAGCTGCTGTGGAATAACCTGTGCGATAAATATGCCATTTCTGGTAATACATTACAGTAATGAATTGACCACAGCCTTCAAGTATCAATTTCATTATCTATCACACACAGAACTGGTCCCAGTGCAAACTTTTCCTCAGTATTTTTCACCTTTTACTTAAGAATCCCCTGACATGTACTGGTAGAAAGAAAGGGATGTGCTGGATTTGTTGTGTGAGCATGTTTATTCCAAAACTTTACATATATAGATGGATGGAGCATGAGAAATCTAAATCTCTGCAAACAGTACAGAAAGATGCACACAACAGCGAGGTTTTATTGGTTTGTGTGTGTGTAGAGGTGTTGGGCTTTGTGGAGTTTTGGGGTTTACTTGTTTGGAGGTTTTTTTTTTTGTTGGTTTTGTTTTGTTGGGTTTTGTTTTTGTTTTTGTTTTTTTTTTTAAGATCACAGACACAGCTGTAGATGTCTTCAAACAAACCCAGAAACCCTGATACCCTTCTAGTCTATGCTGGTACTTTCAGCAACAAGCAACATTCACAGTCACAAAAATTGATATAAACCCAAACAAATGATAAATCATGATTTAGGAGAGATGTAAAACCTGACATGAAGCTTCATCAGTAGCTGTTCCACACAGCCAAACTCAGCAGAAAAAGTGGAAATCAAGAGCAAGACATTCTCCTGAACTGCATCTTTATGCCAAGCCCCACAAGGGATCACAGTAGCCCCACTTTAACTGACTCAGAAAATTACTAAACTGTATACAATAAGCCAAGTTTTAGCAGAGGCAATGAAGCTTTTGTCTCAGCTTTCATGTGAATTAAAGCAGGCCCTAGGTGAGTATTTCTATGTTTATTTCCTCTGCAGGTTTTATAATAAAATCTCTGCCTTCCAAAAGGAAGAAATATTATTTAATCTTTCGAAGGTATTAAAATTCAAAGCAAACAGCAAATTTCTATTTGCACGGTTAAGAACCTACAGAAGTAACCTGAAGTGTTCTCCTGCTGACACTCCTATGCCATGAGATTCCATAATGAACTAAAGTGAGTATTTTTGTACTTTAATTGTTAATACAGGTGTGAACCACTGACATCCATCCTCAACCTTAGTTATTGTTTGCCTCTGACTCCTAAGTATATGACTTTGAAACATAAGTAAAGGCAGAAAAGAAATCCTCAGAAAAAGGGAAAGAAATTTAACTGGAGTCCTTTTTACATATTTAATCTATGTAAGATGCACTTTTTGGGAGAAAATGAGAGTTTGGGAGCAGAACCTGTACTGTTCCACTATATGGATAATGTAGAACTCCTAATTCTTTTTGCAACTCAAGGAGAATAGAAAAGTGTTGTACATATGACTGTAGAACTGCTCAGCCCCAAACACTCATCCTCAGACTAAGATTACTGAACACAGCTTTGTATCAAGCAACTCCACACTTTGGAAAATGATGCAGACATCCACTTTGGTGTGAAAAGGGGAACTGAGCTCTTTGCCAGTACTGCTGCCAACTGAGACTGGTCAGAGACAGGTCTGACAAGTCATCACTCAGTTGTCAGCTCGCTGAAAATCCCCTAAATTTTGAGGTTTTGACTGCACTGTGAGCTACTCTCTCTGAGACTGAGGGAGAAATTCATCACAGACTGAGAGGACTGAAGGCACTCAAGAAATCCTGCTGTTTATCCTCCTCCAAAGCAGCACCCGCTATACTCGCGATTCTTCAGGAGTTGTTTTTCTAACCTGTTCTCAGAAGTTTTCCAAGTTGGCAGCAAGGCTGCATATTTTCTAGCAGGTCATTATACAAGCCTTTCCTTTTAGTGGTTCTTCTGCCTGCAATTGCCTAATATGAGTTTCTCTAGCCACCAACTGAAGTCACTGCTCTGCAAGCAACACCTGAGTAGGGAAAACATTCTTCTTTTCTATGTCCACACACAGAAGGTACTGTAGATACTGCACCCCTCCCCACCAACTCTGCTTTTAGAGCAGAGAAACTCCTAGAAGACCAGACTGTGTCAGACCAAACAGCCAAATACCAGAGTTTTTTTTTTTTTTTCCCATCAGCAACACATGGGTTATAAAAATGCTATAAAAACTTGTATGGAAAAAGAGGCCTCCCTTGTAAAAGTCTCCAAAATTTCAGTAACTGCAGTCCAGCGATTCTTGACATTAATTTCAAGATTTTTAAAGTTTTCCAACCTGACAATGTTTTTGGTTTGCAAAACATCCTTTGAAAGGGCTGCAGCTTAGGTATTCATTGCACGAAAAAAAAAAAAAGTTGAATAATTATCCCATAATCACCTTTTCTGTACTACAGAAGATTTCCTATTCTCTATCACATTTTAATTACAACAGCCTCAGGTCATTCTGTCACTCCTCATAATTAGTGGTTTCCAGACCATTATTCTTCCCCAGACTCAAGAGCTCTCTGTCCTCCTTGAAATGCTACATCCCAAACCATAATGCTGGCACACAGGATTAAGTGGTGCAGGGTTCCTGGCTCATTTTTGGCATATTATTTGTGTTTTTCTGCAGTTTGTAACATCCTTTAAGCATTTTCAAAATGTATTTTAAAATTGCCAAAATGCATTTGAACTTTTGCTCGCTCTTTCAGTGTACCTGCAGCCCTGAAAATCTAATGACCACAGGCTATGATCGATCATCTAAAAACTGACTACACTATTGATTGGTCTCAAATCCAAGAACACCAAGAAACTTCTCTTAATACATTCTTCTGTTTTGATAATAAATCTCCAGGAACTACTCTCCATATGTTTTTTCAAGACAGTTTTGTATCCACCTTGGCATATTTCAAGTTATATTTGGACTATAGATCCCTGGGCTGCTGGTGAGAACCTCAAGTGGAAAGATTTACTAAAACTGTTATCATTACTTACTAAAAGGTGAAAACTTCTGCAAACAGAACTGCAGTTTTGACACTCTCCTTTGTCTACAGCACTTATTAATGTGTTGTAGAGGGAAACTGGATCAATTGACCTAAATCCATAACAATTATTCACCTTCTTGTTTTCTGGTAATGATAACTGATTTTTCTACCTGTT
>VZRX01003500.1:81939-146273 GCA_013398075.1 Notiomystis cincta
TAATGATTATTTTTTTTTTTTCCTTTT
Source organism: Notiomystis cincta (assembly GCA_013398075.1). NCBI lineage: Eukaryota > Metazoa > Chordata > Aves > Passeriformes > Notiomystidae > Notiomystis > Notiomystis cincta. The sequence goes on from VZRX01003500.1 coordinate 81,967, forward strand.
TTTTTTTTTTTTTTTTTTTTTTAAGAAGCAACTTGAAGCTAATCAACACACAACTCCCAGGATTTCCTCCCTTCCACAGATCTTTTTAAAGATCAAAAGCAAATTCTCCCTTTGCCAGTCCTCTGGTACCTCATTTATTCCCCAAATTGCTTTTAGAGATCACTGGCACCTCTTAAGTATCCAGAATGAAGTTTACTGGGTGCAGATGTTTAAAAGCCTCTAAATTATAATTAGAAAATGTTAATGTATTCTGTGCTAAGGGCTTGTGTGTTTCTCAGTGGCTGCCTCTGTATAACAGCCCAATTATGGCTTGGGGGTTTTTTTGCCCCTAAACTTATGAAAAAAAAGGTGAAAATGCTTTATCCACACCAGCATGTGCTGGGTTTGCCCCTCTTCTGAGCATTTGCTACATACTTTACCAAACTTTTTATTAGCACTAACCTACTTGTAATTCTAGATATCCCTTGGTGACTGTGTCTCCTTTAGTGCTTTGGCTTTCCTCACTGGTTATTTTTATGCTTTCTCCTGTCACTTCTCTAAGTGACTGTGCATGTACACGTGCAATACACTGGGGTATCTGTTAGATTTCTTCATGGCCACTTCCACACAGCAAGACTGTGCAGCTGGGCAGAAGTTGCTCTGCAAATTTAAAACCAAAATCCCCTCATCAAAGCACTAAACCCAAGTTTTGGCTCTTTCAGTTTCAAAATCGAAGTTAATTTTATTTTACCTCTGATACCTCAGGCTGGAAGAGGTTAATTTTCAGATCTTACTGTTTAAATTCCTTTGCGTTCTATTCCCACCTTTCTGCTACAGAATTAGATACAACTTGAGCATTTAATGTAATATTAGAAGCTTAAGCAAAATATTTTGACAGCATCAGATCAATTGGGTGTTTTTGGGGTCTTTTTAAAGCCATAATTACTACATTGGTATTTAATGTACCTTTGGAGGACATGTCCCTTCCTGCCCCACACAGTTTCAAATCAGGACAAAGAATCACAGTGAGGATGTTTCAGAGGTGTGGTGTCATTATTACAGCATCTCATACAGGAAAAGGATAACTGAGGCAGGAAATGAGAAAAAGGCATAAAATCATGAGTGTCAAGGAGAAGATGAGTAGGGAAAGACTGATGTTGGCTCATTCCACAGAAAAGCTGATGCCATAGATAGACCAGTGCAGGTTAATGGGAAAACAGGAAAAATAAGACAGAAAGCTGCCTTTTGTGCATTCACCTGTGCTGGGAAATCCTCTCCAAAGCAGGATGCAGATGCTGGAAGTTTACAAAGACTCCAGCAGGGATTGTGCAAAGTTTTGAACAGAAAGCTTGGTGAGGATTGCCACAAACACAGAAACCACTACGCTCTCTGGAAGAATTTGGCTTAAAATACAGCTGCAAGCAGGGAGCACTAAATATGAGAGCTTGATTCCTCTGTTTCACCTGAAACACCAATTTTTGGCTGAAACATGATGTTGAGGGAGGTATCCAAATATCACACAAATTTCAACATTCTTTTTTCCTCTATAAACACACAGCTTTCTTCAGCACCTACTTTATAACATTTTAGCTCCTGCATATCATTTCCTGGCTCCATGTGACAACCTCCTTTTTAAGTCACCAAAGTCGGTGCTATTTTCCCCATCCTTTCAAACACATCCATATCGAGGTGTATTTGTGAAGCCTGTTTTCCTGATTTTGTACTCCAGCAATAGATTTTCATATGATTAGTAGTCTGTACACTCTAATTTAAGCTTTTCTCATGATTAGGACAGTTATTTCTTTCTCACTACTGCATGTCCTGATTCCCAATAAAGTTTTAAATAATTTTATGACAGTTCTTGCAGTGAAGTGAAGGCCATGAATATGGTCTCTCTCTGCTATATGGTTGCCTAGTTACATAAAGCCCATTAAGAACATCTTGTCTTGAACTCCTCTACTATTTTTGGTTGAAATAGGTGGAATTCAGAAGTGCTGACTGCAAAGGAAGTAAATAGGTATGTCTTGTTCCTTTAGGAAAGCAACCCCAAATTCCATATTAATTAGCTGCACTACAAAGCAAGATTTATCTTCAGTGCTGGTACTTGGCCAAAAGTAAAATGGGAACACTTTATGCTTCTTTCACAAAAATACCCAGTACTACACTCAGTGTGCTAGAGTGAAATTTTTTGCTAGAGAATTGGTTTTTTATTTATTATTTAGCAACTTTTTTCATTACTGAAGTTTATAGACTTTTGAGTCAATAAGCAGTTTCTGCATAACTTCATTTTTCTACAAATTCCCTGTTCTTGACCTAACAGAACTGAAATACCAGAACTAATAAATATGGGTTTATTTTCACACCCCCAGCATCTTCAGAAGCTTTACATCTCAAGTTGAACCAACACAACAAGGAAATTCCCTGCACTGCTAAAACCCAAATTTTCTGCAGAGACAAATTTTCAATCCAACAGCCATCTAACTTTTACAGGAAGATGTTTATGATGAGAATAATTAAAACGTCAAATTCACATTTTATGTCTCCTCATCTCCAGAAAAAGAATCCTTGCTCTTTTATCACTCCCCTACCAAAATCTTCATGGCAAACTCTTCTATTGATTTGTTCCAGTGCAAAGCAATAGATAAGAGGCGTTGACTTGATTTTGTGTGGGATTGGGGACATTTATTTGCCTTTTTTTTTGTGATAACAGTAGTGGAACAGATTATTATAGATAGGCCTTCAAAATATACATTGGATGGCACAGCTTTGCATGCACAGCAAGAAAGCCACAGGCTGGCCTTAAACAGCAGGGCTTCCTTCTACCCATATTGTTTATCACAACTTTAAATTCTTGTTTTTCCAATCTCAATAGACATTTCCTATTTACATAAGTGGGTATAAAACCAGTAAGGATAAACTGAATATTTTCTCTAAATAAAGAAAATCCTTCTCTTCCTCCTCTCTCTCTTTCTAGGTCATCTCCCCATTATTGCTCATTAAGAATTAGAATTTATGCCATATGTACAGCTGCGTTGCAATGACACACATGAAAAGCAATGGGAAAATACATGATTAACCACTGCCCAGCATGATGCAAGGTGGAAGGAGAGTCTCAAATGAACAGGAAATACTTTAAGACAAGTATTGTAGCACCCCTTGAACTGAACCCCACATGCTGAGGATACAGCACTTCCACCTGGTGTCACCACACAAGAAAGTTTCACAAGCCGTGGCTGTGATTAAGCTTTTCTTCCTTTGCCTGTGAATGAGTCCCTGCTGAATTATCCTTGTGCACGACCTGACAGAAATTCTGTTTGCTGGTGAGGATCACCATATCTTTACCCAAATCTTCCTCATCTCCTTCCCTCTCCAAAGCAGGTTCTGTACTAACACACAGGGAAAAGTTTCGGGATCTTGAGTGATCCCCACTATTTACTCACGAATTTTTTTTTTAAATTCCAAGTATAACATTTTTTTCTTACTGTTTTTTTTTTTTTTTTAATCCCACTGTCTCACCACTGGCAGAAATAAGCCAATTGACTCAGGAATGATGGCCAAGGAGAAGGAAGCTGGGCACACAGACAGACAGCACATCCACACACAGAGCTGACAAAACCAGTACCAATAACCTAATGGAGAATGCAAACCACCAACTCTGGAACACACCAGAACATTATGTGATTACCTGAAAGAACCTCTTCCAATGTAAAAACACTGAACTAGAAAGTACTATATTTGCATTTGCTTAGCAGTACATCAATAGGGATTTCTTTTCCCCTCCCTTTTCTCTGACTAATCCAGGCAAACTTAAATGGACTTAGATCGATTTAAAAAGCGGCTTTGACTCACTTGTCTACTGATCTTCTGGTTTAAAATGTTTTGATCTGGAAAACATACAATAATATTTACTTTTTATCCTATCATTAAGAGCCTGCTTTTGCTGGATTTCAACTGAGTAACATGACAAGTTTGAAAGCACTTTTAATTTAGATCCCTGTTGGCTTTAGGTTTTATTTGTTCTACCCTATGCTGGTACTTTCAGATTCTAATCCATGCCATTAACAAGGCAGTTTCCATCTTTTTTTTTTTTTTTTTCCATTCTTTCCTCTTTTGTCAGTAAATAACTCACTCACTGAATTACTTTAACTGGAATATGGCTAACTCTTACTTCACTCACCAAATTTCTGAAAACCATTTTGATGGAAATGTTTACCAAGCCCATTCATAAGTGAACACTTTCAGCTCCTACTCTACATTTTATGTATTAAATGCTGACACCTTCCAGCAAAGTTCTGCAGTCTAAATAAATTTTTCTTAAGGTTACCACCTGAATGCCTCTCATTGAAAAGAATTCCAGTAGTCCTGGAGAAGAAATAAGCATTTCAGATCTTCTTAAATATATATTTACTACACCATTGTTTCTGATTTTTAGGGCTTAAGACTTTCATTCTTAAATTCATATCTCAACACCTATCAACAGATTAAAAGGATCATGCTGAACATCTTTCACCCTTACTCCTGAAATAGAGGGTATTTGATTTTCCTCACTGTATATAAAACTGAGAAGCCTACAGCACATCAGCTGACTACACATGATGGGCAAAACCTGAGGTTCTGTCAGGCTAAGGTTTATTGTTACAAATTGTTTGATTAGGACATGCATGCCAGCAGCTTGATAAATTTTACTTCTTTCCCTGGCCATTCCCAAAAAAAAATCTCAGCAGAACTGAAATTATTAGGTTGTCAGTGTTGAATAATTCATTTAACAAACAAACTTAGAAGCCTCAAATATTCTGAATATTTTTCATGTCAGTTATTTTCAGAGAGAGATTCAAATAAAGTATCTTTAGTTTGTACTAAGTTTTTGTCTCAAAATAAATATAAGAAATTGAGATCAATACTGAATGCTTGTCAAAACTTTATAGCAAAGATTAACCTGAAATAGTTTTTTTTCAATCTCCTGCCCTGCAAATGTGTGAAAGGTGGATTTTTTCCTCTCTGAGAAATACACTGAACACAGACACATGGAATGGGAGCACTGTCTCTTACCACCTTCTAATTTAGAGAGATACTGAGCCAAGGATGATCCTCCTTCAGAGCTGGTGCTTTCACATTTCAGTTCAACAAACACCAATGCTATTCCTGCATAATTTTGGCGATTTAATCTCTGACTCATTTCCCATGTGTAAAATGAAAAACAAAACTTACTTTTTCAACTTAGTTACTATGAATTTTGGCACAAGAAAGTCTCATTATGCCTTTTAACAATCCGACTTTGGCTATTACAAGACACTTGACTACATGCTTGAAGAAACAAATTAAATATTTACTTCAATATACATCATCTTAATAGTCTGGGGATTTATACAGCATCTTCAAATATTCCTATACCTTCAAATATTTTCATGTAGGGCTGTATTTACACAAATGTAGTGGGCTCCAAGTCCCTCTGCTTCATTCAGGTTGGAATCTATCTATCCTTGCACTTAACTCTTGACACATTTGGAGCTGAATGCTGGTGAGTGCCACCACAACTGCAGAGTGGGTTCCAGTATGCTGAGGTCAGCCAGGGAGGCTTCCCTCAGAACTGCCACACCTCTTTGGAGAGTCCCAGCTATCTGGTACCACAGACTGTTTAACAACGTGAGTCCCTGGCAGGAAATGCCACACAGCTTTAGAAGCTCCTTAAAAACCAACAATTTTTTTCTTCCCCTAGTCTTTGCCTCTTTGCTTTAATTAAAAGAATGTCAGAATTCTTTCCAGAATTAAGAGAGTCAATTATCCTCAAAAAAATCTGGGTTATCAACCTTCTGATATTTTACAATGGGAGTAAACTCAGCCATTATACACAGAGATGGAGAAAGATTTGGTTACTGAAACAGAAATTGGCTTAAGGGAACAGCCAGGATGCTTCATTCTGTCCTGGCTCACTTCTTTGCTCACACTATATATAGTTTCTCATCTGTAACATGCTTTTATCTGGAGCTTTGAGCTAACATAGCTTTCACTTGTGTTTTTTTCCCCTGACCTCCTCTTCTGCTAATGACACCATTTAAAACCAGCTAATGGAAGCTGGAGAGAGCCTGCCACTTGACATATTCAGTACTGCAGAAGAAAATTAAACTCTGCAGTAGTGACTAAAAGAATTGACTTGCTATTTGGCTGTCTGCTTCTTGCCAACCTGACAATCCTTTCCTGTTTCAGTCCTACTTCAGGAAAACTTCTGTTATAAAAGGATATGAATTCAACAGTGAATGAATTGCCCTTTCTGGCACAAGAGTTGGCTCCTTTGAATCTTTCTGTTCTAGGTTCAGTTAGGGCAAACAAGACAGCACCTGTGGCACTGACTGTGCACAGGTGAATTAATTCTATTAACACTGTAAATTCCAACGGGGCAGGGTTAACTGGACTCCTGCCAGGCAAAGAACAGTAAATTCCTAAACTGAAAGGTTAAGGCATTTTGGATTAGCCTTGCTCAATGTGCTTGCAAACTCCAACCCACAGCAACTCTTCAGATCGTGGTTCTCAGGTCAGATCGCAGAGGCAGATTGTTCAGCTCTCTAGCAGGGTGGTAAATGATTTTCCTAGGCTGTGAACATTTTCATAGTCTGCAGAGAGAGAAATTTAAGGTCTTCTAAGGTTGAAATAAATGCTTATTTCAGGAGGCACTTAAAACATTTACCACAAAGTGGGGAACATATTAATGCCCAATCTCAGGCTCATACAGTGCAGAGGCTTGAACCAGGCAGCTCTGGCCCAGGTGAGTGCTGTAACCACTGGAACAGCAGCAAATCTTTCCTGGCATGCACAGAATACCCTTAACAGCACAGATGGGGAGTATTTGAGAGTGAGATTTCTTGTCAAAACAAGAAGAAAGGCATCCAGTTCAGCTATTTATCTGAAGCTGTCTGAAGGAGCATTTACACTTGTTCCATTTATGGCCTGTATTTCAGACCACTCAACAGCTTAGTGATAAGGATGCTCATTGAATTTTCAGAATTGAATATACAGTCTCTGGTCCAAATCAGCTACAGAGGACTTCAGTCTGAGCAAATATCTCCATTTCAAACCATCTTTTTATTCCAATACTTAATATCTCTTTTATCCTTCATCTGCAGCCTGCTCCAGCTCCCCAGCTTTTTGAAAAAAAAATGCAATTCACTGGAAAATTTTCAACTATTTTTTATGTAGATACATAAACACCTACAGATCAGTGTCCCCAGCCAAGTGTCTGGCAGCCACTACAGAATAGCTGATGAGTAGAGAACACTTCCTCTCCACTCTGAAGAGACAGTACTGGTGATTTCCAAATTTCTTTGATTTCCAAAGATCTAATATGTTTTTTTATGTCTTGTTGTAAATCAAATCAGCTTGACATCATGTATAAAAAAATGTACAGGTATAACATTTGAATCATAGAACTACTCCAATTTTTCTTGCTCAGAATTGTGCTCACAAGTAGAGCATACACCAGCTAATAACACTTGAGCTGATGGCAACTATACAGCAGTAAGAGAGGCAAGAATCTTTAGGCTGGGATTTGTAAAATCTCTGTAAGTTAACCTTAGGCAAGAGAGAGTGAAGTCAGTGCCTAATCACCCACCCATGACAGTACTATGACAAAACAAAGATTTAACTTCCTTTAATTAGCCAAACAAACAAACAAAAAAAAAAAAAAAACAAACAAAAACCAAACCAAACCAATCAACCAAAGACCAACCCCCCATATTCTCTCATAATCACTTCAGAGGAAGAATTTACAGAATATCAGGGGAAAAAAGAGACTTTTGGGTTCAAGATTAACTAAGAACTCAATAATGACAAAACCAAGGTGGAACATGAAGTAACTGCTATAAGTCTTCAGAAATTAAAAAGTTCCACTGGAGAGCTTTTATTCCATGAATGCCTAAAAATTAAAACTGATTTTTCTTTTCCTTATGACCACCTCTTTTTAGTCCATCACTTTTCCAATAGCTTTGTTTTATTTCTTCCTTACATTTTTCAGTCCCCCTTTTGCTCATTCTCACAGGCAGCCTCTTTCTATTGTGTGCCATTATTCCCTTTCCTTATAATTTTCCCAGAGAAAAATACTGCTCCATATGCAGAATTTATTTCGGAAACAGTAAACAGTGTAACATTCACACAGAGTCACACAGGTAAATGAACAGCATGGCTGGCAAAGGAAAAGTAAAAATCAAGGCTGTATTTTAAAAAGTGTGCAGCCCAGAAGACAGTGGCTGTAACTGGACATACCTTGGAGTCAAGAGCCAAAAACATTTCTTAGAGCTGCTGATGACAGAAAGTGAACATATGGAGCAAGTGAGGAGAAAAACACTGGAGGAATGAAGAATGTCAGAAAGTTAAATCATATTACAAGAAGTAATCTATCAAATTCTCAATCAGTGTGCCCTTCCTGCAATGACTTAGGATGGAGATCTTGATAACTTGTTGTAAAGTTGAAGAAAAATAGGTAGAAGCCACTAGGGGCTGAGAAGTAAAAGAAAATAAAAGTAGTACTTGCTGTCCAGCCTAGGAGTGAGTGGCATCCTGACCATAAGTGACTTTTAAGACTTAAAAGGCAAAAGTCAGAAGCCATTGCTTACTCTAAACCTCTACAACTTCTGCTGACAGAGACTCAGTAAAACTGCACAAAACCACAACCCTTTATTGGTGGATCAATAACATGAACATTTAAACAACTCACAACTCCATCCAAAGAGGAGAACTGGTATTTATTAAATAAGATCAAGATATTCCTATAACTGAATTTTACAGTAAAGTTAAATAAATGTTACATCCTCATTTTCCACCAGACACAAAAAACCCACAGCATGTTCAGGAATAAATAAATTAAAAGGAGAAAACCCCTAATTAATCAGGACCAGATTAAAAGAGTGTCAAGCATGATACACATATATCATCTACAGACAAAGAAGAGTTCAGTGCTTAATCCTTTTTTCTAGTGTTCAGGTAGAATTTGTATCTGACAGAGCAGCTCCCTGAGCTTCTTGTAGCAATCAAATGTACACCAAGGTCAGTACTCTGTGTTGTAGCACTCCAAGGAAGATTGAGTGGAAAGGCCTGAATTGTAACAGCAGGTAAGAATATGCAAACATCAGGCACCACAAATCAGCTGATGCAAGATAATTTGTTGAGGAAGACAGCTGTTCTGGAGAGGAACCCAGGAGCAGGAGGACCTGAGCACTCATTTGGCTCCTCTGGCTACATTTATTTTTAAGTCTGGGTGGCCCCAGACCTTCCAGGACTTAGCTGCACAAAGAACATAATTTTGAAATGAGCTAAACATTCCCTGTTCACACACATCTCAGTAAGATTACAGAGGAAGACTAAATAACGAACAGGGAAACTGACCAAGTCTCTTCTCAGTTACCACTCCATGAGATGTGTTCCATCAATCAAGTTCTCATCACATTCTATAAAGCCATTTAGATGCAAAGTGTGTTAAGAACCAAGGAGTCCACAGCAGAACTTGGATTCTGAATAACCATCCTAAGAACCAGAAGCCAAGAAGTTAAAACCAGTCTTCTTGCTACTACACTGAACATCTTTCTAATCAAAACCAAGTATTTAACATGAACCACAGAGTTTTACCCAGCACCTTTTCTAGACAGAAATGAAAGTTCTGTATGTGTGTCTGTCAAAGGCAGTCATAAAGAACCTGTGATTTATCTCTTCTATCAGTCACTGCACCTGATGATTCACTGTGACATGTAGCAAAACAATGACTGCAAAGAAAGGAACCTCTCAAGGCCCCAGCAGCATTTTTTCTGAGCCAGATGAAGTTTGTTGTTGCTGAATCATTATAACTTGGAATTCCAGGTAAATTAAAAAAAAAACCCAAACAAACAAAAGCAAGCAAACAAATGAAAAAACCCCACCCCAAACCAATGAAAAATGAATGATTAATCATTTTGATGAGATTAAAATTCCATTGCTATGTCAACGGAAGAATTAATACATTTAATAAAAATTAAAGACATACCAATTTGAGTTAAATGGAAAGCAGAGAATTACCCCATTCAAGCAGTGAGATAACTTGCAAGCCATTTTACTGATATGCAACTTAATATTGGACAGGGTATCTAAAACTTTCAGGCCAAATGATCCAAAGAAAAGGAGATGGTGGTATTTATATTGGAATTTTCATAATGAAGGGAATATACATCCATATGGCCTATGAATGCCTGGAGCCCAATAACTCTTGGAAAGAAATGATAAATGCTCTAAAGGGCATAATTAAAAATTACATTCCTTCAACCTTAGAGCTATGTATTTCTGTTTGCAGAATGTATAGAGACATTTACAGATCTTTTGGGAAAATCCTGGGTATAAATCTAAAGGCAGTATCAGTATCAGGTGCATGGTCACTGGATTTGAATGCAACAAAGATTTGCTTTTTATATCTTGCTGATTCCTTTCAGTTTTGCAGATGGGGAATATGCATTATAAGTTCACATTTCACAGCCATGCTCTGATTAGAAATTAGATTATTAAGTATTATCTCCCTTCTCCACCGAAAAACTCACCCGAACCTATTTAGAAGCCAATAAAAGGAAAGAAGAGGACTCCAGGTATTCACTGCAAATACAAATATATTAAGCACAGCAAATTGTTACCAGCACAAAAACCAATTTCTGCTTGTTCTGAGATGAATATATAAAATTACAATGAAAAGGTTTCATGTAACTGAAACATTTGTTCAATAGGGTAATGCCAAAACAAAAATGTATTTTTAGGGGGAGAAATAGGACTCCATCACTTTGTTATACAGCAGCACAATCTGCTTGTTCATCATGTACAAATCTGCAGTGAAGAGTGATCAGTCACCACTGTGGTAACAAAAACTTCCAAAACTTTCTCCTTCAGTCCTCCTCCTTCACTGAATGAAGTTGAGTGATTTTACAGCCAAAGGAAATCAACAAAAAGAGGACATGCCAAAGGGGAGCATGACCTGAGAATGCAGGTAAAAAGGAAAGTACAAGTAGTTATCCTGGATTAATGGAAAGGAAAATCAGAGACAGTTCTCAGATGGGGTTTTTGGCAACTGCTTGTTGAAATGCAACCATTAATACTGAGTATCAGCCAGGGAATGTGCCCTCTGTGAGCCAAGTGACAAATTTAAACATAAAAATAGAGGATGGCCATCTTCTTAACACGTTTACTGGCTAATGGTATTCAGAAAATTAAGCAAACAAAGAGAAGAAAACAAACTATAAATAGATGCTATAGGCCAGGTTCTGATTGCTTTAGTCCTGGGCAGTCCCATTACACCTCTTGAATCTCTTTTCATGAGTGAAGTAGAAAGCATTAGCTTTAAATCACTGCAAGACACACATAATTACTTAATCCCACCCTGAAGGATCATATGTGACAGTGATACAGCAGCCCCTGTGAAATACTGGAGAATCTCCTTAGCATTTCAAAGGAACAAAAAAATGCTGCATCATAATCCACATTTGTAGAAGATTTATGAGAAATCTGAATTGAAGTCAAGCCTTTTAGTGGTCTCCATTTTCTGGCTGGTAAATCTAATGGCAGGATAGACTTTCCAAATGCAATAATATTGATCTGGGCAATGCAGCATCAGTAAATTAAAGTCAGCTTTTAAAAAAATCTCTTCATGCCAACTATATTGGAGGTATATCCAATGAAAGGCTGCAGAGCAGATATCTGAAGTCACACAGAGTCAGGGCTACAAAGAAAAAAGTACAATGGCAATTGAAAGATTCAAAAACTTAATAATGTTATTTGTTTTGATAAAAATTATTTCTCAAAGTGCAAGCCCAAATATTCCCATCTTATATTTTTCAATAGTCAACTGGAAGTTTTTAGGTGCTGTTGCAGAACCGAGGTCAACATCACTAATTAGATGTGGGTTATGGGTTTTCCTGGCAGAAGCAGCAAGCAAATGCTCAAGATTGTTATTTACTCAGCTTGCAGTGTCTTGTGCTAAAACCTCTGCAATTCTGCACCAGTTCTGTGTCCTCCCTTCTGGCATTCAAGGCAAGCAAACAAAGCAATCAAGAGTTTAAGGGGAAGAGACACATCCTGTATCACAGGGATTCTTCCAGCTGTGCAACAGCTGTGTCCCTTTAGAAGTCCACACATCCCCCCTCCTACAGTGAAGGGAAAAAGAGCTTCTTGTATTCTCTCTCAGAAGAGTTACTGTTATCTGGCTGGCAAAGAGATAAAGTTAACTTCATATGCAATTTTCTAGGTCTACAAACTGTGATGGGGGCAGTGGAGAGGTGGTGAACAGGGACCAATCCATCTAATCCTAAGTATAACTTTCTTGGAAACAGGATTCAAAAACTGGATCCATTGCAAATTTTCTTGTTGTGACACAAGAAGGAATAGAAAATACAAACTATATGGATATATACATATATGTACAGGTTCTCTTCTTTCAGCTCTTGACAGATAAATGGCTGTTGCCTATGGTAATCCTTTAAAAACCTGGAACTGGGAACAAGCCAGATATGAAATCTGCTGTAAACCTTAAAATAGGTTCTATTAATTCAACATTAAAATTCAAAGATACATTGAAAATAGCCCAGAGGGTGTTTAGATTTGACCCCAGAAATCAATGAGCAAATTTCAATATAAACCCTGAGTCTGGAAAACACCTGGATAATGGCAGAAGCCTTGGCACTTTATAGTGTTTAATAAACAGTTCATGCCACAACCAGCAATAGAATATAATCGAGTAAGTAATTTCCAGAACTCAGGGGTACTAATTTTAAATTGCTTCCACCTCTTCCTCTCATGCTGCAATCTATTTACCTACTTCTCAATTTACCTATCACAATCACATCTTCTGCTTATGTTAGAGTTAAGTAAACTTGTCTTGAAAGGTCTGAAGAACAACTATTTCTGTGCTACTTTGCTCTACCCTAACCTGGATTCTTTCATGGGCAGAAGACTACTATTATTTCACTGATTATTTGCAGAAATAACTCTAAAGTGGGGAAAACAGGATTAAAGCAAACCACATTATTTTTCTTTTGGTTTTATATTCCTTGAATATATAAAATGAAGGAAAATACAAAACTTATCATATAATGGAGTAGTTTGGCTATTTAAAATATAATAAAATAGGATACATGCTCCAGAAAAATGCAGATATGACAGCATTATACCATACTACAGTATGCTTGAATGCTATTTGAGAAAAAGAGTTAATCAGTGACAGGATTAATATGTTAAGAATTAATATGATTTGCCAAAGAAAGGCAGAAGCAAAATAAAAGGGTAGCCCTTGGAAGGATGAAACCAATCAAACGAGTACAGAGGGATCAACAAAAGATTTACAAAAACTCTTGAACACTGAACAAATATGAGGTTGCAGGGAATTAGACACAGGACCCTTTCCTGGGAAATGGCTGTGTGTTTGTACAAAGTGCACCAGGCGTGAAGGACTGGAAGTCTTTGTGCTTGGTTGTTGATGACACTTGTTCAAAATGCACACAGGGACATCCTCTGATAATTGGCAATTTCTGTCTAAGTGGTGGTAGTTCATTTAGCTTTATCTCTCTTCTTCTGTACTGCATAACTTGACAGGAATCACTCACGGTGTTTTAACCATCTTGATTGACAGATTTTTTTATTTGTCAGCTGCAGTCACTGTTCCACCTATTCTGCAAGGCCAAAGCACCTTACAACTTTTAGCTAGTGCTCCTAGGTTGACTTAAATCAACCAAAACATCCCATGTTACCCCAAGACTGCCTGTAGACATCCAATAATCACTGAATTCTCACCACCTGTGCTCCAGGTAAAGGTGCCTATTATTAAACCTGCTTATTTAAACCTGTATCATGATACTCCATTTCCAGCATGTTGCTCCATAAGAAAAGAGAAGAAAACATGCACACAAAGTCAGTTATGTTGCTTGAACTATAAAACACTTAGACAGATGCAAGAGGTATCAGCATAATATGTACACTGAGGCAAAAGAAAACCTAAGCCTAAAAGTCATGATTTACACCCACAACTATCACTTCTGTAGCAGAAAGTTTCTGTCATCCTCTCATTTATGAAGAACCAGACTTTATGCAACCACCCAGTAATGCCATGATTTCATTTCCAATGGGGATGGCATTCCAGGATACCTAAGGAATGTACACTATTCATACACACACATACCTATTTTCTGTATCTACCTGTACACACCCAGCCTTCCTCCACACCTCTACACATCACAGCACCATGGTCAGGAAGTGAAGCAAGCAGGCTCAGTTAACTCCCTATTCAGGGAACATAATCTCTGGACATGAAAAGTTATCTGAAGAGTCAATCAAAAAATGGCCTCTGAGAAGCATGGATACAAAGAAATCCAAGCAGAGACTTAGCTTTACATTTGAAAATTAAATATATGAACTCAAATACAAGCATGCCATGATGCAGTACTAGCAAGAAAGGTATCACACTCCTATATACTTGGGAATGTCCTCACTGAAATACTGTCTGAAGACAGAACTAATTTTCACAGCAGTGCAATCACTGCAGCTTCAAATTGTGTTCTTTATATTCTATAAATCTTAGAAGAATATATGGCATTGATATAAGTCTAACTTTGAATCAGGCATAACCTTGGTCTAAGGAAAAGGGCACCTGCTGCCATCTCTGCCTTAGTGGTCTTTGTTCACACTGTTCTTCCTCTGCAGGATTATGTTCAACACTGCCACACAAAAGGCTGCACTGCCTCCACTGCTCTGCCTCCCTTCTGCAGCACTTCTCCCTACAGGAGACTTAATGAAGAAAAGTCGTTTTTCCCCCGAGTCCCTTGACAATATTGAAAATGCAGCTTCTTTCCAACACTTTGGTTGGATTTAGCACATTAACTGTAGTTACTTATTCCTTCTGTAGCACAGAGGTGACAGCATTGCAAGGTAACAACACCCTGAGGAACAAGACAGGTATAAACAGCCAAAATAAGATATATTCTTCTGTCTGACCTTTCCTTTTCATAGCAAGAAGTCGGTGGATGCCTTTTAACCCCTCTCCACTCTTGCCCATATATAAGTTCCCTTCTATCATTTCCCCCATGCCTATTATTTTTGCTTTTTTTGCCCTTGAAAGACTTTTTCTGGGTGATGAATGAGCTAAGGGAGACTGAAAACATGAGCTGAAATAAGCACTCAGAAAGACCAAATGTTGATGCAAAACAGGGTAGCCACAATGTTCCAGATCTTGATCCAGGACTCAACTGCTCATTTTTTCTCACATCAGAATTTGCTCCAAGTTCATCTTTAAGCCAAAACCTTTGCAAACAAAAAAGGTCTCATATGGGCAATTTTGGAATTGATTAAAAGCAAATAGTTTGCAATAGAATCTCAGTTGTGGAACTCTTTACCACAAGATATTGTTAGGTTTAACTAGATTAAAAAATGACTGAGTATTCCTGTTACCCATTTATAAATATTAAAAAGAGATGGCAGGACTTTGAGAAGATTAAAATTACATGCTTTGGGGCTTAAGCTAATTTTAATGGGGATTTAGGAGGAGCCCCCTCAGTGAACAGGTCATTTACAGCATCTTTCCAAAGGTTTTCTCGTGCCTCCTTGTGAAAGCAGCTTATAGTCAGCTGTCTCAGGGGCTGTATCTCAGGGACAAGCATTTCATAGGAGACTTGCTGATTTTATTATCAAATGGCAAGTTTTGGGTACCAAAAAGTGGAATGAGTATGGCTCTATCAGATATCAGGGGTTGCTGAACAGCAGACCCTAAGCAGGGGATGCCTGTACAGACAAAACATGAAGATCAGGGGTCATTTTCAGGTTGCTAAAAAATAACCTGTATCAACCAATGTAAAAGAAATAATTTGTGTGGTGAAAGTTCCACTTAGAAATAGAGATTGTAGTATTTATTTCAAGCCTACAGTGAAGTGCAGCATTTTGCCAGTGAGCCAGGAGCCAAGGAAAGGATGAGGTCTAGTCACAAAAATTTATCAGGAAACTAAGGTAGCCTAGACAGAGTAAACAAAGTGATTCCATTTGTTCAGGAATCTGGCAATTGCAGGTTCTGGCTAATCCACAAAGAGCTAAAACAGGACTGAACTACAAGGCCAGGTGATGGAGGAGATGTGTCAAGCTGGCTGGGTGTGGCAGTCACTGCCCAGGTCTGGCCAGGCACTGGTCAGTGGGTGTGGGGCCAGGGCTTTGTGCATCATCAAATGGTTTGGGTAGGAAGGGACCTTAAAGAGCATCGAGTTCCAACCCTCTGCAGGGGCAGGGACACCTTCCACTACACCAGGCTGCTCAGAGCCCCATCCAGCCTGCCTCTGAGCACATGAACACTTCCAGGGATGAGGCAGCTCAACAGGGAAGAATTTCTCCCTAAGATCTAGCCTAAACCTCTTTCTTCCATTTAAAGCCATTACCCCTTGTCCTATCACTAGTTTTGTGATCCTATCATTTGTTTACTTTCATCATTATTTTCCCTTTCCTTTCTGTCCTATTAAATTGTCTATCACAACACACAGTTTTACCTTTTTCCCACTCCCATCCCACTGTGGGGGAGTGAGTGAGCAGCTAAGCTGTGCTTAGCTGCCTGCTGGGTTAAACCACAATGGGGTCCTTGTACTCTGGCTACATTATCAGGTAGACACTTTTCCAGGGAAATTTCCTGGCCATTTAAATGTCCTTGTTTCAGTGCACAGTGGGGGGGGATTCCATTTAAATATGGAGGATAAAGGCTGTGGTCATTACACAAATTCACCAGCTGCACCCTACATACCTAAAGACTCCCAGTACAGTGAATGCACATTTGAAGTTGTGCTTCAATCACTACCAAGAAATGGCTTTTAAAAGCTACTTCAGGAGATGGTGACAATCTAGATGCAAAATCAGACAACTCAGCACAGGCCACAAAATCCCTTGCTTATGGTCTGCTGTTAAGTGACCCCTGACATCCAATACAGCCATAGGGATTAAAGCAAGCCACATTATTTTCCCTGTTTCTGAAGCAGAAGAGCTGTGGGACAGTGTGCCAGAGCACAGGGAACAGCACAGCAGGGCCAGCACTAACAGCACTTAGCTCATCCCCAGTAGCTAAACTGTCTCTAATAATTTTCCCATGATACTAAACTTGCAACTGATGTTGGAGAGAGATTGGATTTAGGTACAGATCTCGTTGTGCAATTGCAGGATAATAAGAATGCATAAAGTGTGCAGCAGCCACTAAAGTGTCCTTTTAATCAACTAGTCAGGCACAAAATTCACATCACATTTAAGTTTCTGGGCTTTTCCTGTGAATTACAGTGACTCTGCATAACACAAGTGGAGAATCAGAGCCCTGTATTTTTGTTTTCTGTGCACCAAAGCGTGGGTTATCATAAAGCACTTCAACTAAGAGCCCTTACATAACCTTGGTGCTGAAGGTGAACACCAGGCATTTATTCCTAATGACCATAGTCATTTGGGGAAGCACTATTAAAAACCTAAAGAACATTAGTTTCCCTTTAGCAGCACTTAATTAACTTACCTTCCAAAGCCCAGCTCCACCCCTTCTAGGTTTTTGGTTTTTTTCACAAGCAAACAATCACCGATTTTGACAGCTTGGTTTACTCTATGTAGTCACTGCTGAGTGCCTCAACTTCCTGATCTTTACCCCAGGAAGTACCTACAAAAATATAAATAAACAAAACCCCTTTTCCACAGAAATTTTAATATCTCTACTATCTAAATTATTATTCATTAGTTAGCACAATACTCTTAATGTTCCTTACCCCTCCCCAAAAGTCATTACAAACCTTTCCATCCCTTGTTGAGTGGAGATCAACAGACATTACCACAATACTGGTCAATAATAGTGACCAATTTGTCCAAAATATCAAGTGATTCATCAAAATGATCAGTATTATAATAGGATTTTATAATGGAAGGAAAGTTCAAGTAGATGCAAAAATGATTCTTCTGTTGTACTAATATTTACTGGAAGTTTGACAATCAAGAGAGGTTTTATATCATTAAAAAGTTAGATTAATAAAGATGAAAACCTTGCAGTCAAGACGAGATTAAATTAAATACTTCAATTTATCTCAGATTTTCTTTAGGTCACATTTTCTAATGGAAAGTACTTGTCAATGCTGACATGGAAGTTGTGTTATTTCTTCATCAATTTGAATTTGCAGCTTTCTGCTTAGCATTTTTTGGCTGAGAAGATCAGCCCAGCTGTAACAATTGGTTAATTTAGCAATGAGAAATGCCTGACTCATATCTTGACTAATTGCTCGTTTGCCTTGTGCACTGTGACAGAGACAATCTCTCTGATGCATCCACAGTACAGTTGGTTCCTCTCTGAATATACCATGGTGTGCAAGAGGAAGGAAGAGACATTTCTGAGTATTGTGACAAGGAGAATTTTTGGCTTTTAATGCCAATGCAGAATGCAGTTTCCCCAGGAGTCACTGGAAGACCTGGCTGGAAGTTCAAACACGAGAAAAATGCCACACACTCTTTGTACACACTGAGAGACTGGAACACGTTTGCCCAGAGACTTTGTGGAGTCTTTATCCTTTGAGACACTCAAAGTTCAGCTTCTCGTGGCCCTGAGCAAGACCCTGCACTGAGCAGGAGGGTGGAACCACACAACCTCAAGAGGCTTTTACCAACCTCGGCAGTTCTGTGCTTGTCTTTGGTCCGTGCATTTCCCCCAGAAGAAAATGTTACAGGTTTCAAATCTCATCTGTTCCTCCCCCAGAGCGTTTAACAGTTCTTAGACAGCCTTGAGATTACACTGAGCAGATGCCAGACAGCACATTGTCACCCTCACAAATGGAAACTTCAGCTCCTATACCACGGAATAATTTTCCTGCTTTTTGGTACTTCTCTGACACCGTGATCCTTGCATTCTTGGCTGCACCGTGATCCAGTTTTCCTAAAAACTGTGGGAGCTATTCCCAACCGGTGTGTCCTCTAACACCTTGCTCTGCCACCTCCCTGCAGCTGCTTAACAAGTATTCCAGAGATAAGCAGGACAATTAATATTTTCTACTCTGAAAGTGGAGTATCAGTTAGCTACAATAATTAGATTATTTAAATTCTAGCTCTGGAAAGCACCCAAGTCTCTCTGTTTTTTTTTTTTTTGTTTGTTTGTTTGTTTGTTTGGGTTTTTGAAAACACATGTACACTGTAAGTTTGATGGTTGTTTTGTGTTTTTTAATACTTAACACACTGTCTTCTGTCCCTCACTGAAGAAAGAATATTGTTCTATCTCCACTTCTGCTCATTTGCTGTGGTGTTATGAAGCTTATTGTAGATACACAGGAATTTCCCACTCAACTGAATAAGGATTTATACACATTGTAAATCTCACTTTAAAGACAAGTAAACAGAACTCAGGTATAGCCATATTTTGTTTTAACACGAGGGCATCTTTAATGCTTAAAATAATTATTGTCTGAGCAGCTTAAATTCTTAATAATGGTATTTACAAATGCAAATCCATTTCATAAAGCTTGAGCTGCAATTTTGAAAAGTCTACAAATTGTACACAGTCACAGCTGGGGCTTTTCTTTAATAAAAGGAAAGTCAGAAGTCACTTCAGGTTGGTTTAGGGAGTTATTTTGGTTTGTTTTTAAGGGGGAATTCGAGGCTACAGAGTCATGCAGGCTGGGTAGATTTTCCTTCTCTTCTGATCTCCCTGTACTGAAAAAAAGAAAATTCCAGAACAAAAAAACCAAACAAACCTCACCAGAATCCAACTTACCTCTGCAGTTATGTATGAGCAATGGTCACACAGCAGCAGCTGTAAATATTCTGGAAACAGATTCTGGTAGCAGATTCTGGTAACAGACTTATTTATCATCTCACTGCATTTCTGTCTTTTACATTCTCTGAGTTCAGGCTCTTGGGGTAAGTCCTGCCTTGTTCTGTTTCACTCACACATCTTCTATCACACTGCAGCTGAAATGCAGCAGTCAGGTGTTCTCACAGTTCACATATATCCTGACAGCTCTCTGAAAGGATCCTTGCACCTGACCCAAGATCAAGAAATTTTCAGGTAAAGCTGGTTGAGGGAAAAAAAGAAAGGTCACTTTTTGTCACAAAGCTCTGTTAATAAACATGGACTTTCCTAATCAGTGCTAATTTCAGCGAAAGTTTGTTTTAAAATACAACCAGGTGACATCTAAACACATTAGAGTGAACCATTTCAAACTCCCAGAAGTGAAACATTTCAGTTTTTGCTTTGAATTTGTTTTTGAGTGTTAGGATTATAGGATAAAAAGGGATACTTAAGAGTCACCTCTACCTACAACTACTGCAATGTTTCAATCAATCACAAATAATTTCTATTTTCCCCTCTGAAAAAAACACTCTCATAAAGTTGTCATGCTGGCAGATTACTTCTAATGGGAATTTCAAACACCAAAGTCTGTCACAACACTGTAAAACTTTCTGCACTCATAGAATGTGAGAAAACTAAACCCTTTGCTGATACCTATATCAGCAAAAGCCTATTCCTTGAGTGCCTTTGTCATTTCATGACTAAAACATGATTTAAGAACTGTTGGTGCTAAATATCCACTAAGAAAACTGTTTTCTTTAGAACCTCTCACTACCACCACGTCCATGCATATACATTCAATTATTCCTCATATATAGCCCCTATATTTTTTTATTTTTATTTTTTAAACAGTTCTCAGAGGCAGCTTTCATTCACTTTCTCCTCTCACACAAAGGTCACTAATTGTACTCTTTCTGCTCTGTTCTCACTCCAGTCACTTCTGCTCTGAGTGTTCATGTCTCACCTTGTCTTTTTAGACTTCACACTTCTGAGTGTGTGGTCTATACCTCACTCTCTATCAAATTTTAAGAGATTAAGATGCTGGTCTTCCCTAAGTAGCAATAACTTGGTCTGTGCTTTTCCACACAAATTCCATATGCAAGAGGTTTCATCCAGACAACATAAAGCCCAAACAAGGTGAATTAACTCAGACTACGAGCTTAAGGCAATTATGAAACCTGCAAATATCAAAACCAACATTCCATTAATAGCACCATCCAGAGAGAAAGACACAGTACCTGGAAAAAGACTGCAGTTTTAAGAGCCAAATAGAGTCTGACACAGCAGCAAAATATCAGCCAAATAAGCAACGAGCAACTAATTTGTTAGGCATGCTTAGCCCACCAAAAGGATGATTGATGACAAGAAGTGATGCCAACTGCTTACACTGAATACCAGGAAGAGTAAACCCTTACAGCTCAACATTTTTAGCTTTTTATTTTATATTTATGTTTGTTAAAGTGACACTTCAGACACAGACGTGAATGCAGTATCAAGTTTCTGCTCAGTGTGCAGTGCATCAGATAAATTCTTTGGACATTTTGCTGCTCTATTGGTATAATCTTTGCTCTTCTTTTTACTTTTTTAAGAGCTGTGGCTGAACCTCAAGCACTCAAATAAGTTCCAGATAGGCTGGACAAACATTGCTGTGGTTTGTCTCTGCACCATCCTTTTTTTTTTTTAAGCTGTCCCTCACTGGAAATTGAAAGCATTTTACAAGAAAAAGGATTATTAAGAACTATTTAACAATGAAGTTAACTTCTGAAATGAAAACATACATTCAAACTCTAATACTTCCAATAACTTCAGTTCATTCTAGGGAATTCATGCTTTCCTTCCCATTCTCATAATTTCAGTATATGGAAGTAAACCAGGTTAGCATAAGCCCTTTTAGGCCTCTGTTATTCACATTCTGTCCAAAAAAATCTTTAAGAAATCTGAATTCATAACATCTCATGGACTGCAGTGACAAATGTGCTCTGAATCCTCCACAAGCTATTATGTCAGGTCAAAATATCCCTTCTCCCATTGCACAGTTCCACTGACATTTGTCACCTTCACCTGCCCTTTAGCTCATCTTTGTCTAATTTGGTTATAAATGCCTTATTTGTAACACTGAGCTCAGTGCTATTCCATCTCATTACCAGCCAGCTCCTGGACCTGGATGTCCTTCCTCTCCAGGTAGAGCAAACATCACTGTAGCCACTCTCAAATCCTTTTGGCAGTTCTACTTTATCTAAAGAAAAACTGCATGTCCTGAATGTACTGGGATTTTTTCTCCACAGGTTTTATCTTGCCAGCAGAGGAACACAGATGACCAGGTGTGTATGTGATGCTGCTCTGTGCAGCTACTTCCTTACTGAACCTTGGCCAGAATCCTGATCTGATTTTCAGAACTTTTAAAAGGACCAATTTGGACTATTTGGAAGCTGGGCTTTTCTGAAATTACATTATTGTTGCCTGGTGTAGGGCAGGTCGTGCTGGTGGGAGTGGGAACTTCTGCTGCAAGTAGATCAAATAAAAATTTCTAAGCCAGAAGGAATAAAAGCAACCTCTGAGCTCACACCATTAAGAGCCAAATGAAAAGCCTGACCATGATTTCCTACAAGTTCAGCAGTTCCTTCAAACCCTTTCACTCAGAAAGGGCAGAGCAATCCCTCCAGCCCAGGAGATTGGATCCTGCAGGAATTGAGGGAGAGAGAAATGGGCATTTTTCCTTTGTGGAGGAGGCTCAGTCACTGCAGTGGTAAAAGGGCACAAAGGTGGATGAGTTGTTTGAGAGCCTGCCAGTCCCCATCCTCAGCAGAGCCATTGTTAAGAAAATAAACAATTCCAGCACACATTGGTAAAGTGAAGCCGTGACTTTTCCATCCCTCATTCCCAGAGCTCATCATTGGTCTTAGAATCACTGAACTGTTTAGGTTTGGACAGATCTTTAAGATCAAGTCCAACCATCTCCCCAAACTGCCAAGGCCACCAGGAAACCTCATCCATAAGTGCCACATCCACACAGGAATCTGCAGTTTAGGAGTCCCTGCAATGTAAATTGGTATAATTAATGAAATTACTATACATTAAAACTTACATGAGAAAATAAGAAATAGAGAGTCAGTAATTAAGGGAACATCATCAAACATTTAATAGAGCTCAACATATTTGAAGGCTTCCAAGAGTGCCCATGCATCTTTTGGAACAGCAAAATAACTCTAGAACTTGCACTGTTGCCAAGTTTTGAACTATTTTTCACTGAAACCTGCCCACCAGCAGACATTTCAATGATGAGTGTGTCATATTTTCTTGTGAAAAATGAAAATTATTACTGAGCTGAACATACATTTTTTAGTAGAAGTAATATTTTGGAAAAACACAGCAGTAATAGTGTTAAAATTTGATTAGAAGTTGCAGGGTACATTAATGCTTTCTATAAACAAACACCCAAGATATAAAACACATGTTAATTCAGATTTAGATTTTATACCCCTACCTGCAAAAAACAGATTAAAAAAAAATGAACTATGCAGGAAAAAAGAAAAATCGAAACTTTTATGAAAAGTACATTCCACCTAAAAAACAAGAGGACTAGCTGGGATCCATGATTTCATCAGAAACTTTAGCCCAGTTCTGCTACAAGAATCAGCTGCACACATACACAGGTAAAAAGACATTTTCTGCTCTGATAACCTATCTAAAAGGTGGAAGATAGAGTTTTTGTCCCAAGGCAAAAAAGGGAAGGTAATAATGCAATGATCTAATTAAGTCAGACAAGAGGACAGCCCCCTGCCACAGCCAGGAACAGATACAGGCTCTGAGGATTATGACTGCCACAATTTAGCTTTAATTAACAATACCACGTACAATACTTGTGTTTCAATAGGTAGAATGCATATAAACATTCTTTGCTTTGTCACTTCGAGAAAAAAGAAAGCACTATTGTCAGAAAAAGTACATTTTGTCTTGATGATCAGCTCCAGTAATTGCTTGGCTCATGCTGTTTCCCCATGTCCTGCCCCCAGTCTTCCCTCTACAAACAGGATGGAGTCTCTCATAGGAAAATACAGAAGTAAATGTATAATAATCAGAAAGAAAGTAAAAGCTGTAACATTCAGAAAAAAAGTATTGCTGAGCTGCTACTTACTAAAAAGGCAAAAAGCACTTCTGGACTTCATGTCCTTAGCATTATAGCAATGTTAGTTTGAAAAAAAGCCCTAAAATCTGTACAGAAATAAGGTCTTCTGCAGGAGGGGGGAGGAGAGAGAGAGGAAAGGGAAAATAAATCAACAAGTGTATGAAATGCAATGCCCAGTGCTTGTTGAAGAAACCACTTGTGGTACCTATGAGCCACTCTTTTCCACCAGACAGGACTTGCAGCTTATTCAGGCTAAACCTGGCCAAGGTTGTAACATCAACAGCAAATCAGCTGAACTTTCAGAGCTCGAGAGTACTCATCAGTAATTCCACAGCCACCCAGGAACGCCATTATTCTCCATTAACTTCACCACATACTGAATTAAAGCCCCAAGTCCTGTTGCATCCAGGTTTCCTCACTGAAACCTTCAGCTGTAGCATTTTTCCCCTTAAGAGATTTTTATCAGTCAAAAGCTTAGAGGACAAAGTGCCTACCCCTCCCAGACACATTCTGAGTGCAGGCAATTCAACAATATCTGCATTACCTTGTATAAAAGCCTAAAGGAGAGTCTTTAGCTCATGGAGCACGTAGGTGAATCTGAACCTCAAACATCCAACCCAAAACTTGTGTTCTTCCACTTGATGCCAGCACTTTTCCCAGCTAGGACTCCATCAGGCTCCACGCCTGAACAAACACTGCATTTGTATCACTGCTGTGGCTTTCAGTCACTCCTGGGAGTGCTGACAACACAGCGTGTCTGAGAGCTAAGAATGCCTCAATCCACATCACACCAGCTCTGGAAATGCGATTTGAATATCCAAATATATGGTGGATTTCGACAGCTTAAGAAATGCGGTGGTTTTAAAGAAACGAGGTTGTGGCTGAGTTTGAGACCGTGCAGGTCCCAAGGCAGTGGGAGCTACTGCAGCTCAAGGCAAATAAAACTCTCCTTCCCCTTCAGGAACACCCATCCTGCATCCTTGTGGGCATGCACACACACAAAAAAACCCAATTAATTCTGCAGAGTGAGCAGAAAGGCAGCATCTACTACACCATTTAGGCAGAATGTCAGCTTAAATTTCCAAAAATAGCCTGCACAATGTCCTGACCGTATTCAGGATTTACAAAAACAATACTTCTCTAGTAAATCCTCATTGGTTTTGTATGGATGCAGAACAAAGGGGTGGGAGATGGAAAATTGCTCACGAGATATTTCAGGGAGAGATTTAAAGCAGGATTTAACCTTTTGCAATAAGGATGTTTGTTGAATAAATATGCCTGCTACACATCACTTTGGGTGATGAAGAAGACATTTCCACAGAGTGTATGCAAAGATTCCAGGCTATTGAAACATCATTTTCCATGTGTGGAAAAAGGCAATGGTTGTAGGAATCCAAGATCCACTTATAAATGTGGTCCCATGTAGATAGTAAATAGTGGAATTTTTGTTAAATATATTAATGGAGAAGATTTATAATCATAGTACATAATTCATGCATCTGCATAAATTAAAAATACCTAAGGTTACAGTATTTAAAATGTCTTATTTCAAAGAAAATTATATGTAACCCTTTTTTTTTTTAATAAGTTTCCACAAATAAAACTCTTTTTGTCCAAATTGGCATTGTAATAAACATTTGTCCCAACAAAGACAATGTCTTTGATCTGTTCTTAATTTTAACTACCACAGCAAAAGATTTGACAAATGTGAATTATCTTCCTGAGGCTTTGGAAGTCAACTCAAGAAATCTGCCCTTTTGCTTCATCATTTAGCAAAATTCAGATTACTCATAATTCAGTAAACAAACACTTCTGAAAGCATAAAGGTAAATATTAGGTAATTAAGAAACTTAAACAAGACACACAGTAGGTTTGGTTCAGTTTTCTCCTACTGGCTGAATGCCTTGCCAGTGCATGAACTTGCTAAACTTGAAAAGAACTCTGCATTTTGCAAGAAAAATTATTTCCATGTATTATCCTCTCCCTGCCCCAAGCCAACGATGAAAATGTGGCAGAACTTGTTTTAGATTGGTATATTTCTGTTTGCAATCTGGATCCATTCTGGAATCCAGAACTGAAAAATAGTGATTTTTCTAACAAACCAATGGAGTTTTGGGTTGTTAGAAAACCAAACACTACCGTATTTCTTGAGACTGAGAGGCAACAAATCCCTTAGTTTTCCATGTAAAATGTTAGGCTTTTCTTATTTTTATTTGACTGAGATGTAGAAGTTGTTGGACTAAAGTTGTTTCTTTTATAATGCTTATTTTTTTATTTCCTGACAGTTCTTTGGCTTTCAGAAAATTTAGAATTACTTGCAGTTTATGCATATATATGTATTTATATTAAATAGAAAGAGGAAAAGCAAAAAACCCTTAAAATTTTTCTCATGCATTTCAGGAAATATAGACATTACAGAATACCACACAAAGTTCAACTTCTGTATTTTACATTGATAATTATGAGGCAAAAAAGAAACAGAATCAAATTTTTCCCTTGCTAGCCTTTCACTCTGTACACCAAGAGACAGATTTCATTACCTTTTTCTGTCGAAAATGTTATTTTTAAGGTGATAAAATATGATGTTGCACAAGAATTTGAAAATGCTACATGACCCAGCCCAGATACAGCCCCTAAATACAGAACTTCCCAGGCCCAAATCCTTTCAGGTACTACACAGGGCAGGAAAAGGAGTTAGCACCACGTACAGAAGAGACATGGATGTAAATCTCTTTGAGCCTTTTCTATCCATTGTACTGATCAGAATGACAATCTGTAGTTTTATTACACCCCACGCAGTTTAGTTTCCCACATGGATGATAATTCACTCAATAAGGAATTAAAGGACTCGTAGAAAAAAAAATAATAAAGTAATACAGGCTAATCAATAAGAAAGTTTGAGGCATAAGGCTTCAGGATGTTAAATTTAACACTCTAGCAATGATTTTTCCCAGTTTTAAAAACCCAGCACTAATTCAGTTTTAATCTCAAATTACATGTCAGACTGGAAAATCGAATCACGCTAAAGCAGCACCACATCACAAATGCCCAAGTCAGACCTCATAACCAAAATTACAGCAATTCCCTCCCCCCCATTTTGTTTAATAGCAAAGACCCTAAATCAGGCAGGAACACACAGGTTGTGGCATCAAACAATTCGCAGGGTTCCACCAATAAATCCGAAATTATAATCTAAGAAACTGTTGAAGAAGCACAGGGGTAGCAGCTCTCCACTTTTACAACGCAGGTTGCTTCCGAATTGGTCAGTGGGAGCAACTCTGCCAACTGATTTAAAAAAAATCAACAACAAAAAACCAAATACAAACAAAACAACCAAACACAAGGTCAAAAAAAGACACAAAACAAAACAAACAAAAAATATCGGAAACCAACCACCCCCCAACGACCCAAACCAACCCAACCCAAACCAATCCCAACCCAACCAAAAAAAAAAAAAAAAAACAACAAAAAAAAACCACAAACAAGAACAAAACTCCACCAAACCCAAAAAAATAAAACAAAAAACCCAACCAAACAACAAAACAAACCAAAAAACCCTCAAACAAGCGGCAGAAGAACCCCGAACAGCTCGGTTTTCCCCTGCCGGCGCTCTCACCCGTTCGGCCACGCTCTCGCCTCGTCCTGCCCCACGCTGCCCTCAGCGGCCCCGCCGGGTCCCCGCAGCCCCTCAGGGACCCCCCGTCCCCGGGGGAAGCTCTCCAGTCTCAGGGGTCCCTGTCCGGAGGTGGCACCTGCATTTCAGACGAGGGTGCCCCAGAGGGAGGTCCCTCCCCTGACACGGAGCAGCCTCCTCACACCGAGCTCCCGAAATCGGGGCTTTCCTCTCATCTCCTCGCTGTGGCAGCTCCGGCTCTTCCTGGCCCGTCCCTGGGCAGCTGCGCCGCGCACTCCTGGAAGGTTTGGAGGGAGAGCATGTGCTCCCTGTTTTTCCAAAAGGACTGAAAAAGAGAGTGACAACACGGGGCAGCACATGGCCACCCCCGACCTCAGGCACCCTTGCGACTCTCTGTGCCTCAGACACTTCCAAATGATCCAGGGTGATACTGTCACATCCCTGTGACAATAATCAGTCATAATCACCCCACGGACATGGAAGCTGCTGGTCCATATTTAACAGAGTGCCAGCAGAAGAACCTTTTGGGAAACATCAGTTCTCTAAGTCCTGCAACAGAAGTCAAGTCTGATATATTTTTTGTCATGACTTCCTTTAACCATTGTCATTATTCTCTATTTATTTAACATCTTTGCAAGGGTGCAAGACCAGGCTGGATGGGGCTCTGTGTGAGCTACCCTGGTGGAAAATGTCCTTGGCCATGGCAGGGGCTGGAGCTGGGCACTCTTTAAGGTCCCCTCCAAGCCAAACCATCCTATGATAAACACTCAAAAAATTAAATTTTATTAAATACATATTATTTAAGCTCAGGCAGGGAACAAGAGACCGAAGTTACACTTGAGAGAGGAAGGGTAGTAGTTGGGGTTTTATTTGGTTCTCACTACCCAAATCTAGTTTTATGTGCAACAAATTAGAATCTCAGGGTCATTTAGATTGGGAAAGACCTTTAAGATCATTATGTCCAATGTTAACCTACCAGGGCCAAACCCATCACTCAACCACGCTCACAAGTGCCATATTTACACATCTTTTCAGTGCCTCCAGGGATAATGACTCAGCCACTTCCCTGGGCAAGCATTCAAATGCTGGTAACTTTCTCCAAATTGAGCCCGTTTTGGCAATAAGTAAAGCGATATACCTTTGTTTATTTCAACTCATGCGCTTTCTCATTCTATTTTCTCCCCTGTCTTGATGATTAGCTTCTAAGTGAGAAGCTGGGTGTGCATTTGGTCTTTAATCGTGGTTAATTCATCACAGGAGTATGTGTGATGTGACAAGGAGTCCACAACAAGAGAGAAAGTTAAAAAGAAAGAAATTAGAATTTTGAGAACAAAAAGCGCAGTTCCAGGCTGATGATTTGTTGCCCACTAAACAGAAAGAGAAAATGTTCTTATCTGAGTGAAGCAGCCAGCACATCTATTTTATGCAATACTAAATATAACATTACAGCTAATCTGTTCAATTTATAGCAGCAAGATAGCTTTTCTTGCTTCTGTTGTCTGGACTATTAAAACATATCACCATAATAAAATAATATCTACAGGGGTGTCGTGGTCTAACCTCAGCTGGCAAGTAAGCCCCACGCAGCCACTCAGTCACTCTCCCATGGTGGGATGGAGGAGAGAATCAGGAAAGTGAGAAAACTCATGGGTTGAGATCAAGACAGTTTAATACAGCAGAAGTTGTGCACACAAAGCAAAGCAAGGAATTAATTCCCTATTCCCATGGGCAGGCAGGTGTTCAGCTGTCACTCTTAAGGTGCCTCTTTCCTTCTTTGTCCCCTGGTTTATTTGCTCAGCATGAGGCCCTGTAGTTTGGGATGTCCCTTGGGTCAGCTGCTGTCACCTGTCCTGGCTGTGTCCCCTCCCAATGTCTTGTGTTTAGCACTCTGTAGTCACCTAAAAGCCTTTACTGAGAGGACTTTTGTCCCCTCCTGCTTTGCAGAATCCCTAGCAAGGAGCTACAAGTAGGCTGCTGGTGTCCTGAGACCAAATACTGCTTGAAGGACAGGTGGTGCTGAAGAAATATTTTTCTTGTCTTCCAAATTACTGACACCCTGTCAGCACTTGTCCTTAGCCAAGAAAGAATCCCACTCAATTTTTTGTCCAATTTTGGTGTTGCCTGGAAGTGAGGGCTGTCTGCCCAAGGACTGAGGCAGCTGACCTGGTGGAAGCAGTAAAGGACACTGCTCATGAGCACACTCCTTAGCTATTTGTCCCTGGACCCCATGCTTTTCTAACAGTTGTCTCTGAGACACAAGCTCTGGGCTCTGTCAACCTTGATCTCTGCTGGAGCTGACTTTGGAGAACTTCCAAAGCCGGTTTGGAAAAGACTTTTCAGACCTGTGTCTGTGCTGAATACATAAATCCTGCCAAAATACTGCATCTCCATGAGCTCCCTTGATTTCAGGCAGGAGGGATGGAACCCTGATTGTTCTGACACGAAAAGGTTCTCATTTTATCAAAGCTTGGACTATCTTGGTTTTGAGGTTTAAGAGAATTCACTCAGACCCTTTCCCTTATAGCTGCTCTAATGAATCTACAATAGGGGATTTGTGAGAGGGTAGTTTAGAATTGGCCAGTCTTGGGTTATTTGCTTTTTGTGTGAGGAAGGCAAAGAAAGAGCAGAGCAAACCTCAGCTCCCCTCAAACCTACTGGTCTTTCATGGAACAGTTTTATATATTAGGATTTCCTGAAAGCTCTCCACACATTTTCATGTGCTGTTTCTGAGACTGCCTAAGAGGAAATGAAACTTCAAGCACACCAATCTGTGCTTTGTTCTTTGTACTTGGCAGTGTCAGAAGTGGGTTCCAAGCTGAGGCCAGGGCCACAAAGGTGAGTGAAGCACTCTCATTGTAAGTCAAACCATTTTCGAGGTCCTATGGTTCAGCAGTTTGTTGGATCTAAATTCCTCTTCTCACAAACTAAATCCTGTTAGGACGTCTGCTCTCTCCCATCTGGATGTGCCCTTGTCAGTAGAAAAAGCACCCCAGATTCCTCCAGTCATGAATGAAAATCATAACACACCTGTGGCTGGGGCAGCAACAATTCCTTCTCCTCCTCCAGACAGTCATAATCACCCCATGGACATGGAGGCTGCTGATCCATATTTCAGGGAGTGCCAGCAGAAGAAACTGAAGGCAACAGAAGGCAAGTCTGATATATTTTTTTCACAAAACTTTCTTTGACCATTGTCACTATTCTGTATTTATTTAATTGCTATTTTTGGCATTGATTATTGAACCACAGTCAGGTTACTAACTACAATGTTCTGATCCAAAACTCCTTTCTGTGAAGAGACATTTGAATCTCTTCTCTCCTTCCCATCTGACAACACAACATTTCTTATTTGAACTGCTGCTCACTTGGAATTGATTCTTTAGAATCTCAGTTCTTTCAACCCTCTTTTTTTTTGGTTGGTTGTGTGGGTTTTGGTTTTTTTTTCTTCTTTGAAATTGTTTCCTTTTATAGGATAGAATAAATCAAGTAAAAGCAAAGTGGAGTACAGACAGAAGTTGTAAGAACAAAGCATCCAAATAATCTTTCATTATAATTTTTTTCTTTTTCACTAAACTAAGATCAGAGGATGGCAGAAGGGCCTGAAATACAAGGATACATAGGACGTGACTCTTTGTACAAATTTCTATAACAGAGTTTGGAAAGGCATTTAGAAACATTTGTAAAAGTTCTCCAAATGAGGATTAGATCCAGAAGCATTAGAATATTCCAATATTCATATTTTTAGGTAGGCATTAAGTGGCAAGATGTTAGGAAATCTGAAGATTTTGTCTTTTGTCTGCTTTCAGAAAAATACTACAGCCAAATTTTCAATTTCAAGAATTTGTGTAAATACAAAAAGGTATTTAATTCTGTACTTACATGAAATATTGCAAAATCTCAGCCTTTCTGCCCTTTATTTGTGAGACTATAGCACAAAGACATTATTTTATTGTAAAGATGCTGTAAAACATGAAACAAAGCAGGTGACTACTTCAGCTCCAGTTAAAAAAAAAAAAAAACAAAAACCAAAACCCAAAACATTAATAGAACAAGTTTTAATGATTCATTGTGGGCATTGATGCTGATCTTGTCTGTCTTTCAAGGCACCAAACCACACTGGATTTTTGGTAATGTTTTCCTCCTGTGGTCTGGTGCAGAACTTAAGCTAGATTCCTGATCATTAGCTGTTGATATTCTGTGCCTTCTGTTTCTAATTTTTATTACCTTTTCTATGAGCTCCTCCTGGATTTAGGCAAGAAGTTACTTGAGGCAGAAATATCCAGGTCTGGGATAAAATAATGAGCCATTGCTGGAAACCTTCCATGTAACAGAAATACAACTGGAAATAAGTCATGCTAACAAATATAAATTGACCATACTAACCTGATTTTTTCCTTCACTGTGGTCATCCCAGTGTCTTCCCAGAACAAGAAATTCCAGTATTAGCAGTCTGTACAATACTATTTTGTGGTTTTCTTCTCATCACATATTATGTGGGAGTTTTGTTCTTTTTTTTTCCCCTCGGAGAGAGGCAGAATTGTAGAGGCTGTGGCCTCTGGGTAGTATGGCAGACACTCAGAATTCTGTTAAACACTGACAGTTCTTGAAATAACGAAGTAAACTTTGTGACAAATACAGATCCAATAAATAGAACTGAAGTTCCATTAAAATTTCATTAGACTATTCAGCCATACTCTTCACACTCCATTCCTTGTCTTCATGGGCTAAATCAGATGTTAATGCACATATATTTTTGACAGATTTTGATAACTTTGCTGCTTTTTAGAGATTAAATCTGACAAGCCAGCAGACCCATTGTATGGCTGGGGATAGAGAGGTGGCAATAACAGGAATTATTTTAGGCAGGGAAAGCTGCGTTAATATTGAAGAGCAGTTTTCAAATAAAGCAGAAATTAGTGAAGTGCATTAAGAAATCCTTTAAAGTCTCAAAGCATTGCCTCTTTTCCATTTCAATAAAATCACAGTAAATTTCTGTGAAGAGCTTAATGACAGAACCATTTGCTGTTGTAGTGGCTGTAAAGAAAAATGACTTCATGAACATGAAGAAACAACGAAATGCTGCAACACTAACTGTTAATATAAAAGCCTGTTTTTCCCAGGCCAGGGAATGTAAGTCTTGTTTACTAACATTACAATTTATAAACTCTTGCACAACCTTATTACAATAAATAATCACACTGAAGAACAATTCCATTAATTTCCTGAAAAAAGGTTGCAAAGCCGAGTGCACCAAAGCTAAGGAACATTAAAATTAACCTGGTCTTTTGTTCCTATATTTTTTCCTGGAGCTATTTTCCACTAAGTAAACTGAAAATAAAAACTGCATTATGTGGAGAAACACCAATGCCCTCAGGAGGGGTCAGTAGGGAGATTTGCCTTCACCATGTAGATCCATGTGCTTTTTTATTCTCTGCCTGATATCCTGAGGATGAAATATGCTTTGATAGCGTAGCTTTCAAATGATTAGTGGTAAGATGGGCTGTCTTGGCTGAAATATTCCAAAGTATTTTTAGCCTAGAGTGGACATTTAGCATGCAGAAACATCAGTTCCATATGGCCAAAATCAAGACTGTGGTTTTAGCAGATAACCTTGATTTACCATGGTGGAGAACAGATCAGATGCCAGAAGTTAGTCCTGGTCCTGGAGACCTCCCACTTCCCTGCCCAGTGTTCAGCCCTCCTTAAAATTGTGGCCTTTTGTCACATTCATTTTTTAAAAGTAAAAGGAAGGATTAATTACTGCCTAAGAGCTCTGTTATACACTCTTTAAAAGGTCTAATTGAAAGCACATAAAATACAACAGAAAAGCTTGAAATTACTTTGTTGCACATTTTTTACAGAGAGAAAAGAGGAACGTCCCTGTACAGCCTGGAGAGAACCCTGAACTCCTTAGTATACATATTAGAAATTAGAAGAGAAATTACTTTGTATGTCTGGTAAAATATCTTCTGACCAAACCCACTCAGACACATATTCCCTTTGCAAGCAAAGCTGGATATCTCCTCTGCAATTTCCTAAAATCCCAGATTGAGCCTGCACTGGGGAAGGATGAAGCCCACAGCTACAGACCATTGCCTGAGGAGGTTGTTTTTCATTTCTTCATGCCCATAAGACACTGGTGCATCCCACGGAGGAGACCTGCAAAATTCTCCCTCTGCCTACCTATGCACATAATTTAAGGGAAGGGAATAGTTCTTGAGGAGCAGATCCTGTGATTCCATTTGTGCCAGCTTTGCTGTCCTTGCTCCATTGAGGGAGGTTTATTTCTCCATTTGGCTTTTCACAGCTGGCCCGTATTTCAACCTAGATAAACTGATCCCCTACAAAGACAATATCTAGAGGTAGCAAAATTTTCTGCTGACTCTTGGCCCAGATGTTCAGCTTCCAGCTGCTTACGATTGCTGAATAGGTTTTGATTCATAAACAGGCAGTATTGACAGTAATCCCTCACAAAGCCATTCCTTCATATCAGGCATTTGCAGCACATAAATCCTATTCTCCAAGGAAAATACATTATGTTTTCTCCTTTTATATACTCAGAAACACTGCATACAGTACATAATATCATTCCCTCATAAAGAAATTTAGTAAAAAGGAACACATAGCCATAACCTGTTTCCATTGAGGTGTGCAAATGCATCACACTTGCACATCACTGCAGATATTGTCAGAATGGCAATGACAGTAAAAATTGCAGTGACTTGTCCCTTTCTGGATGGATGGATGGATGGATGGATGGATGGATGGATGGATGGATGGATGGATGGATGGATGGATGGATGGATGGATGGATGGATGGATTTTTTTCTTTTCCCCTCCAGATTTCATGTGATCAGCATTATCTCTCCAGGAAGTTTGCTGATTCTCAGCAGGAGTTTAACAACAATTTATTAAGCTACTTCTGTAAATTCTCCTGGCTACTCTAAGGGAACCATTACTCTTCTTTGTGTATCAAGTCACTGAGCTTTTAAATCACTGACACTCATCTAATACCTGAATCAGACACCTACAGAAAGAGGAATTGCACAGTGAGCCAAAGATTCAAATAGGAAAAAAGAGGTATCACTGATTGAATTACCTGAAATTTGAAGATGGTCAATGAATCAAAGACAAATGAATGCCTTTTCATTGCAGTGATGTGTTACTGTCAGACTTTTGTTATACATTTTAAAATGAAACATAGATTGCAGATATTGTTAATGTAACAGTATCTTGACAGTGAAAAAAAGTGCATAAACCAGATGGTAAACACCTGCATTGATGTATATTTATAAAGGTACTTTATGACCTTAATCAATGTGCTAAAAGAAAACACAGTTTTGCCAGCTGATAAGCACAGGTGATGAGTGTGGGTTTTATCTGTGTGGTGAATGAACAAAGAAAACAAAAAACAACTAAACTGGAATTTTGAAATAAAGAAAATACAGTTTTCCACCAGGTAAAAAGTCAAAGAGGCTTATCCATTTTCATGGTTCTCTTGTAAGATGGCAGGGGTTCATTCTGGTATAAAGATTGAACCTAAACCTGTGGAAGTCAAAGAGAACATTTTAATTTGCTTCAGGTAACTTTGAAACAGCTTCATAGCTAAAATTATTAAACTGTTTGCAGTATATAGAGGTGAAAGAAGCCTAAATACATAGAAATAAAATGTACCTTAAGCTTGGTTTAGTACTTTACTAGTCACTACAGATTTTGTAACAGAACTGTTCCCTCTCTTGGGGCAGGAATGCATCTTCAGAGATCACTAACTCGGACCACAGGAGCATGAAATAACCAGAAAGAGCTCAGGGCAGTGCCAGGGTTTGCAGACAGCCCCCACACAACAGAAACAGTTTAGTGAAATAAGTACTGCTACCAAATGTTCACAACTGATAAAACTGTTGTGAACCTCTCTCCTATCCATCACTTGAAGTCTTCTAGAAATTTTATATGATAAACTACACATAGACAAAGTCACTTGCTACAACTCTTTTATTTGTTTTAAAGAAAAAAAAAGAGAGAAATACATTATTAATGAGATCCAGCTGTAGGGAGAGTTAAGCAGTTTCCTTTAGGTTGACTCAGGAGGGAATTTGATGCTGAGTCATACTCATGGAGTGACTGCCTGGGAACATTTGCAGTAACAATCAGAAGGATTTATAACACCAAAGCTCAGCAAGAAACATCTTAAAACATCCCCTGTCTTTATGAAGGACATTGTATTTCATCATTGGGGCTCCAACTAAACCACAGCTTCAACAGATTTTTTTTAAAAGCTCATGTGGTCAAGAAATCTGTGTTCACATTATATGTTGCCTGAAATCTTTTGGTTCATAATCAAACCATTTTCTCTAGGTTTCTTTCTATTGTTTGGTTTTGTGTTGTTTTTCTGTGGCAGATATTTTGTCTTTCCTTTCCATACCTGTTGGTTTATACCAATGGCCTATTCCAGTCTGCCCAGGCAGAGCAGGGCACCTCTGCTCCTGTCAGTGCTAAGCTTGCTCTCAATTTTGCCAGTCCTCCTTTATGTGCATTAGGCAGGATGGCCTGGCCCTTTGCAGTACCTTGTACTTACATTATTCTTTATTTGGCACCTTTTTTGTCATGTGAGTGTCTTCTGCAGGCATTGCATTGCTCAAATGCTGTAACAGCATTACAGAAAAGTCACATTGTGTTGGTTAGACTATTTTAATGTCTTTATAGCTGCTCAAGGCCAGCTAACATTTTTTTTTACCTGATTAATGCATTTTTAGTTTGAAATTGTCACAGTCCTCTGGCTAACCAGTCTGCTCTGTTTACATCAAATAAAATGTATGTTAGATAGCACAGGAAATTGAAGGCAAACCTCCTCCAGAGAGGTGCATTGTCCAAATCCTTTCGGTTTGGACATCCTCTTCTTTGTGTGACTGATGAAGTCAATGACTCAGCCAGATTTACCTAAAGTAGCTTCTGTAACTCCACATAAAACCTGTGTCTCCATTGGAGGTGTGTTTGCCTGCACTCTGTCTAATACCTCCTGTCACATTTTCTTCCTCTCTTGAGAGCCTTTAGATTAACAAATGCCACACTTGTGTCTGTACTGGCTCCAGAAGTCAGACTAAGGAGTGATGAAACAACATAATCCAGTCACTGCTGTGTCAGAATAACAACCAGCAGACATGGATTTTATTCCTGACCCTATCACTACCAGTTTGCAAGACTTTGAGCAAATAATTCTATTTTCTACCATTTCAGTTCTCTTATCTATGAAAAAAACCAAACCAAAACAACAAAACAAGACAAAAAGTTTGG
Organism: Notiomystis cincta; assembly: GCA_013398075.1. NCBI lineage: Eukaryota > Metazoa > Chordata > Aves > Passeriformes > Notiomystidae > Notiomystis > Notiomystis cincta. The sequence goes on from VZRX01003500.1 coordinate 118,804, forward strand.
GTTTTTTCAGTAATATCCATGAAATTAAATCAGGGAAAATAATGTGTGAAAACTAAATATGGGCAACCATTCTGAGGTTTATTTGAACTGATTGTCTTCCCTTCGTAATCCAGTATGAAAAAAGACCTGTGGAATGAAACAGGAAAAGGATTAAGATTCAGTAGGACAATTTCATTGCCAGTGTTGACTTTCCTGTTTTCTTTTAGTTTGGAAGAGAGGAAAATAAGCTCCCTTTGTGTCCTGTAATTTTTCATTTAAACCTAATTGCTAAATTATTCCACATTGGCTTAGAATTTTGGTCTAAAAATATCCTTTAATTGTCATGTTAGCTAGAGATAAAATAATAATAATAACAACCCAAATAAATATATTTAGTAGACAAATGTACTTACACTAAAAATTTATTTATTTATTTATTTATTTATTTATTTATTTATTTATTTATTTATTTATTTATTTGGTTGTTTATTTATCGAAATAAGGAGCTTAAGAGAACCAAGGCCTGTGTTATAATTTTACCTAATTATGTTTATCTTTCAGTAGCTTCTAAATGATGCTCTGTATTTTGAATTTCAGGGCTTGTCGTAGATTCAGGAATCCGTAAATATAATTTTCTGGCTGACACCACTCAAAAGACTCACAATAAATGAGAATTAAAAGTGGTAAGAAGGTAAAACTTCTTCGAGGAAAATTTTTGTGTAAATCATTTTTTATGGCATCCCTTAGCAGAGTGCAAGGAATTCACATCATCCTGGCCTAGGGGGAGGTGTGTCTGCCCAGGGCAGGGAGGATTGGAATGAGGTGGCCTTTAAGGCACCTTCCAACCCAATCCATTTTATGGTTCTTTGTTGCAGGCAGCGAAGATTTGAAGAAGACACAAAATGGAAGCAACATCAGCACTTTGGTTTGGGAAGTGTCCCTGGTAGCCTTTGCTGTCTGTACCACGCTTTGGACATGACAAACATTGTGTACCATCTGAACTGACTGGTTGCTATATTTAGCTCCCAGGACATCATTAATTAGGATTCACTGAATTCATGAGTAGATGAGGCTGTCAGTGAGAGCAGATCTCTCAGGTAGAAATGGTAAATACAAGGTCTTGGCAGCATGTGAAGAGCAGCCACAAAATTTTGAACTTCTGCACTGGTCTGACAGGTGATCTTGCATAAATCTGTCATTCTCTTCCAGTCTTCCATATCCCAAGACTGTTCCCTGCTTTAGTTTCAATATTTTCTTACTCACACAGAAATACCATTCATTTTGACTGTATGAGATAAATTCCTAACATTGTTAACAGCTTTTCTGAAAACATGTCAGTCTCAGTGATTAGATTATATACAGCAAATGAATATGTTCTTTTTTTAGCTCCAGAACCATCACTATTAAATGGGTATTGTCATTACATACAAATGACCAAAATAAATGTGTAGTGACCATATGGAAAGCTCATTTCACAATCTGAATTTTCAGTGTTGGAAATTCTCAACCTGTCTGTTCTCTATTTCTTATCTCAGATAACCATGAGATGGACTTTCAACTGCTAATAAATTTAATTTTGTCTTTAAATTGTGTTTCTCCACTATAACAGGTTATAAGAATACCTTGAGAGAAAGAACAAGATTCTGAAAAAAAGGATCCACTCATAGTCTGCTTTTTTTTTAGGAAAACCCATTTACTTTTACCAGTCCATGTAAATTAAAGGGAGAAGTAAATGAGCAAGAGCCATGCAAGATGTGTGCTGCTGTCTGTAGATTATCTGAAAGAACTGGTCTGTGAAATGTGACTGTCATTCTGTCATTTTTCACAGTCCTTAAACCTTTTAAGTCAAGTAATGACTTTAAATTATATAAACTTATGTTCAGATTTCACATGGCAGTGCTGTATTTTAGATGGACTGGAGGTATCTTTGAGATTACACCATAAAGGAGGTATACACTTCTTCAGACTTCTTTTATTCTTAATACCATTGTTTGAAATAAAAAAAAAAAATAAAAAATTATTTCTAAATCAAATGTAATCTGTGAGAATACCTGTTTTAATCTCTCAGTGCTTTTATTTCTTTAATATCCATGTGCTTTTTTATAGCAGACAACGTAAGTAATCAAAACCTGATATTTTTCACCTCTGAAAAGCCAGAAAATGCTCACAAAGTGCTTTTTTTCAAGATGGAATCTGAGATAATAAGTAAGATTTTTTTCCATGCTTTAATCTACTTACTAGCTGATGAACAGTAAAGTTCTCACAAACTTCCTTAAAAAATTTCTTCCAAATGATGCTGTCATCGTTCCATACCTTGATGCAAGAACTAATTCAGCGACCTCTACTAGACAAGGTTTCCAATCAGAAATACCTTTCCTGACTGTATTCTAAACTGGGAAGAGGAAACTACACCCAAGAAAGAAAATATTTGTCATTTTTCTGTGTTGGCAGAAATGGTGTTTGTCTGCCTAATAAAAAATTTGCTGGGGATGTCAGACTGGCTGCAGAAGAGCTGAGGGGCAGACCAGGGTGACCACAGTTGTTATCACATATTGTCAATTGTGCTCTGAATAACTCAGCAGTAATTTTATATTAATGCATGGGGGAAGCCTCACTAACTTCAGTGTGCTCAGACTCTCTCTGATAACAAAGGGGTAAAAAGGATAACTTGGGAATTTCCCATAGAAGTTCAGTGAGCTTTAATTATTTTCCTGAGTAAAAATCTTTCAATGTACATTTCAAACATCCCTGCTTCCTCATCAAGCCTGTGGCTGTGAGACATATCCACAGACATTTTATAGAAACCTTTTAGATGCTCTTCTAAAACTTATCAAGTTGTTGGTTGTCTTCCACACTGTAATTGACTTGGCTAAAGGTAAAATCAGGAGTTACTGCCTCCTTTGAGTTTTTCAGCATTTTCACTTCCAGCTGATACACACAAAAAGTTGAAATTCTCCGAAGTGCAGGAGGAAAACATAAGTCATCTTGAGTTAGCTGATCTTCCCCTGAAGTTCACAAGATGCTGACCATGCAGGAATCCCATTCTTCTGTGGTAATAAATTCTATTTCTCAAAAAGCCAGAGAAGAAAAATGCAGTAAGGAATATAAACTAGAGCCCAGATTGTGAAATACATTTCTTTCTTTCACTGCTTTGGGTGTTCAGCACTAGGTACTGAACTGTAGCTCATGATGGTCAGCTCCAATGTATTAATATTACTGGATGTTTATTCAACACATTAAATTATATCCTGGATTATAAATGACCAGAAATCAAATGTATGAGAGTAATCCAGATGGGAAATAGAATCTATCTTTCTCAAAACCCTTGATGCAGTGGCAGACAAGACAATTTGGGTAGAGAAAAACTTATTTTATGTCCTGTGGTGATACTGGACACCACTACCTTCTTTGTGTAGAGATTGAGCCCGTCCTGGGATTGGTTCCAGTCCCTCAGGAGACAACAGAGGCTCCTGAAGTTCAGGCATGGCTCTTCCTGCCTTGAACAAACATCTTCAATAAAGATGAAGCAGATTAGAACCTGCCTTACACAGCACAGTTTATTTTATGGGGAAGGAGTTTGAAATCACAGATGTTAACCAATCAGTTTTTGATGCTGAATTGATTAGAAACTTGATTAAAAGCTGCACAGTGCTTGCTGAGTAGAGAAGCATTGCAGCACCCATGGAACATGGATTCCAGAAATGACACATTAATCTGCATAAACCCTCCACGTATGTGTGCTTGGCAGGATGAGACCAAGCTGTTCTGCTTAGGGCTTGACTGACTTTGATTTTCACAAATACTTCACAGAACCATCTCTGAGGCTGTGAAATGCCTTTCTGTGAGCTTGGCTAATGGAACTCTGTCCCCCTCTTCAGTTGAATTGGGATTAATACTTTTTACTGCAGGTAATCACTTGCAAAGTGTATCCTACTTCCATTTTGAAGTAGGAGCAAATGGCATTGAATAATTCTAATTTTAGTGTGAAATATGCCTGTTCTGAACTATCCTGACAGCCACAGCAACTGAGGCAGAACTGCTTTTCTCTTTTTTTAGACTTCAGGATTCAAGAGGATTCTTGAGAATTGAAGGACAGGCAACTGAGAGATACTCAAAAATCATTTATTGGTGAGTGTATAAACTCACATTTATATCATTGAAAGAAGATGTGGAGGTTTTTCATTTGCTAAGGTGTAATTTATACATTAGTATTAACTTTGAATTAATGTACTTTGAATAGAAGCTGTCCAATATATACAGATTATATTCTGGAAGACAACTACTATTTAAATTACCTCCAATGTCTTATAATAAAAGCCAATGCTATTCATCCATCCATCCATCTTTTCCTATTTTCTTTATACACTTCCTGTATCATGAATGCTGTGCCCTGCAGCCCAACAAGCTTAGCTGAAAGAGAGGACTAAAACAAAAACCCCACATCCAAATGCTTGCTCAGAGGATGCTGCCCAAGGCTTGGGGTACAGAACATTGAGGCCAGTTTGTGAAGAAAGTGAATTTATACCCAGCAAATCAGAAAGAATCTGAAGAGTTTACCTAAAGCCAAGTAATCACTTAATTCACGACAACAATTCTTGGAATTGTAATTAGAAAATAGTGTTTGGTTTTGATCCTTTCCCAATAAGTTATGAAGTGGTTATAGAGAATAACCTGATGACAAAAGGTGATGACAGATATGAACAGAGGTCAATAGGTGAAAAACATTCATAACAGCTAAAAATAGAATGAATTAATTTTCCAGAGAAGAGCTGTGATTTCTCACTGACAAGGACAGAGGTGGATTGGTCTAGCGTTGCCTACACTGTATTTTTTCAGTGTTTTAAAGATAAACTTTATGAATAAAGAAATAATTGCTTTTTGTGCCATTTTCAGGAACAACAGATTTCTTCATGAAACTGGTGAGAAGATTGCCACAAGATGTTATGAATTGCACCTCCCAGCTCGTCTAAACCTGAATGCATTGACACTGCTGACAACTGTGCCCCTTCTTTGATAAAATGAGTCTCACAATTCCAGGACAAATTCATTCATTTCCTCTGTTATCTCTGCCTGTCCTGTCATCACTTCTTCACAAGTCCAAGGGAAAGGTTTTCACTGGCAGGTGAGAGCTTCTTATTTAAACTCATCTCTGGTTGTCAAAGCTGCTGCTCAAGGATCTTCCTCCAGCAGCCTTGGATCCTTACAGCTTTTCTTTAACACCCATTCTTACACAGAGAGTCACTCTTGAGTTATTCTGCAACCTGCATCACTTAAGTGCATCCTACCATTTGCTCACATCAAATTTCTATTCCTGCCATGACTTCTGAGTCTTCCCCTGGCACTGCAGACAAGTAGGTCTCTTTATGCAGCTCGTCCTGAGTTTCATGGAAGCACTGCCAGCAGTTTGAGCTTTCTGCCTACGTGAGCTGGCAAGGCTGTTAAAGTCACTTCTGCACTGCTTTGTATCAGACTTTCTGAGTTCATCTCAAACATGAAATAGACTCTGCCAATCACATGCTGCTGTACCCTGTGTCAGTTGCCTAGAAATTGGGAATTTTAGCTGATGGTTATAATGCCACAGGCCATCACTTCCTTACTGAAAACAGCTCCTTTCAGTCCATAACTGGTTTCTGTATCTTCAACTTCATTAACATGTTGTGTGAAGTGGTGTTAGAAATATAACAGATATTTTCTTTTCTTTTTATTGTTAGTAAAGTAGAGTACCTAATTCTTACTCTCTGCATGTATTATTCACCTACACTTAGAGCAGCTGACTGAGAGCTGTAGGACACCAGAAGTTCTGGAACTTCTAAATCTCAGCAAACACCCAGTCAAATTTCTTACCCCTTTTCACATTTGATGTTAAAAGATCCCCACAGAATCTGGTGGGATTATAGCCCCCTGCCAGCACTACACAAAGTAAAATAATACTACAGGTTTTATCACCCCCAAATTAATTGGTTGGCATTTGAAAACTTACCCAAAGTTCCAGGTCTCTTAGAGGTTTTCTTGCCTATCTCAGAGAACACAACTGCTAATTCTTACTAGAAACATCTTCTCTTTCCCTTCTGTGTTAAGGGAGCAGAGAACCCTTGTGGAAATGGGCACTTGGGAGGGAATAGTCACCATCTCACACTAAATGTTTGAAGGTATAAAGAAGCCTGGCAAAAAGTCCTCACTTACTCCTTTAATCATTAGTAAACACAAAACCCAACTCAGTAAGAGCTTTAAATCAACTTCTTGGATATCATTTCACTTGTATTCCAGAAAAGCAACCTCATGGAAGTTATTTTCCTGTTGCCTCAGCAGTTGCTGGAGATACTTCAGATGATCACATAAGAACACTCAGGTATCATCCTTAGCTCAGTTACGTGGAACAGCATTAATGCAATCACTGGCATGGCATCTAAAGATTCAAGGAAAAGCAGGAAGAAAATAAATGTGGTGAGTCTAAACAAACTAAGAGACAAAGGAAGTCACAGAAGAACCAATAATTAAAATATGGGTCCTAAATAACTCTCATAGCCAATTATTTTCATGTATCAAATATCACTGTGCATACTTGGATGCAAAAGTCTGCATTGAATTCTTGCTGAATAAATCATTAAAAGGATCAGAACTTCTACACAAGAAACAAAACTAATTTTTCAAGAAAATAGCTTTGTTGAAAGCCCTGTGTTTTCATAAATATTTATTTTTCACTCCTCAGTGAGCACAGTATTCAAATGTGAGGAATTCAAAAGATAAGTAAATAGATAGATTTGAATATTCTGATCCATATGGGGATTCCACCTCCCCCAATTTAGTAGGCGTTTTATAAGCACCTTCATAACAGGCTGCTGACAACAGTTAACAATTAATTGAATCACAGAAACAACCACAAAAGATGCTCAGTGTGATACTCACTCAAAGCAGGGATTTATGAATTTCTTCACTTGAGTTTTGGAGATTCTTCTAACAAATATTCATTTTCTTGTTTTACACTCTTGATCATCCAAGTTTGCCCTGCTCTGTTCAAAGGAAAAAATAACTGCTGCCAAACTATTTTTGATTTTATGACTCTGATGATGGACACTGCTCATTTCTCTGGGAATACAAACACATAACTTGATATAAGTTTATATTTCTACCTTGATTTCCAGTGTCTCAAATCTGTATCAGTAAAAAATTCATTGTATTCACTTTAAAGTCTAGTAAGTAAAGGAATGAAAAGTAAAACTTCTCTAGGTCCCAAGAAGACCTGTGAAAAATTTGTTGGCCCATACAAAGCAAGCTACTGAACAGAGTAAACCTGGAAGGAGAAATGCAATACAGAAATAGAGACTTTTCTTTATTGAGCCTTTTATTAGATGCTTTTATCTAGTTAGTAATATGCTTTACTTCTGTCTGATTTTAAAGAACTGTGGTGCAAATGGTTAGTCCTCTTTTGACATGTTAGACAGGTTCAAGTATATTTACCTTTAAATTCTGGCAGATTAATGTCACTACACATTATGGAACTCTAAATGGTTTCAGCACTGCAGTGCTTCCCTCATCACACACAATCTTCACTCTTCACATTCATATTTAAGGAGATGCATTTTAACTTTTATTTAAGAATCTGTGTTTTAGACCTATTGGCACTTATGGATCTATGGAAGTAAGGTCAGAGGATCTTGAACATGTGCTTTCTTTAGGAATAAGGATAGAAAAAAAACAATTATAACACTGAAAGTTACAGTGGGAGAGCCTGTTTGCCTCTCCCAAATTCCTCATATCAGCTGTAAAAGGGGCAGAAGCAGAGGGTCATTTCTTAGAATCACAGAATGGTTTGGGTTTGAAGGGACCTTAAAGATATTTAGTTCCCTCCATGATCAGGGAACCTTCCACTAGACTTGGTTGCTCAAGGCCTCCCCCACACCTTATTTTTCCTACCTAAATTCCTACTAGGAATTTAGTAACATCAGACCATCTGACAGTTCAGCTGGTCACAGTTCTGCACCAGCCTTGGGGAACAGAACAGGGCTCAGAGGACCTGGAATATCCAAACCACCACCAGGTAAGAGATCCCTGTAATGTTTTCTATTTACTGTGCACTTCTGTCCTACAGAAACTGAATTAAATACATTTTAAGTACCTGAACAAGAGGAACAGATCCACTGAACAATCAGGGCTTGCCAACAAGTTAGTGATTAAGAAGTAATCCCACAGCCATAAGGAAGGTCTGGGATCACCTCAGAAAAGCAAGAAAGCAGGGTCAGATCAGCACAGAATCCAGTGTAACACACACCCAGGAGAGCTCAAACAAACACTGGAACCAAGTGCTGAGCTTAAATTCAGTGCCTGGACTGTGTGGAGGTGCCAGCCAAGGCTGCACTGGGCTCTCAGAGCCTGTTGGTGCACTCAGAGCTCTGGCACCAGTGCCTGAAGACATCTGTGAGACAGATTTCAGCCTCAAGGCAGGAGCAGTGAAACAAAGCAGACCTTTCAGGTGGTGTTACAGAGCATTATTCAGTAGCAATGGAATGCCTCACCTTTTTCCAGCTCTTCTAATAGCCCCTGGTTTTTTAAGAGACTCTACCCTTCAGTCTGTTTGGCTTCTGAAGTGATAGCCCAGTTATCTGGGGAATGACTGAAGCAGGATGCTAATTATGAAAAGATGGTTCTGAACTCTGAATAGTCTTGTGTGAAGCCATGAGGTTTATTAGTAAAATTTTGCAACAGCTGCTCTATGAATGACTATGGCAAGAGATGTATAGAAACAGATCCCTGGCTGGGTACAACAGTTGAATTTTAAGTGTTTGTTGCTCTTTCTAAAAGATTTCAAATTATGCATCAGTGTGTAGCTCTTGCTTCTTTGCTTGCCTCTCTTTGCCTAAAATGGTATTTCTTTCCTCAAGAGAGCTTGGTGAATATTCCTAAATTATAGGATTTTATTGCCTTGAAATTGGTTATCTTGCTTTGGTAGTTACTTTACACTTATGCTGCTTCACTTTTGAATTTGTGGTCTGTGTATTTCAGTGTAACATCTCTGAAATCACTCAGTCTTACATGAACAACAGCAAGAAATCTTATCAGAATGGGATTTGTCCTAAAACTGAGTGTGGTTATGACTGACAGGTAGAATGAGATGCTAGAATGGACATGCTTTAAATGCCTCAGTACTTCCTGGCACAGTTGTGACTTAAATACAAACACCATTTAAAAACACTGTGGGAAAACACGTTGTATTGATTTAGCTGGGATTGCCATCAGCTGCTCTTATTTCTGATTCAGTTTCACAGAGGAAATGCTCAGGAACCTCATTCTAATGCCTCATCTGTCCTGAATAAATGTTTCTGTTTGTGGACATCGCCAGGGAAACTTGTGAGCACCAGAAAAGATGTGGGAAAAGAAAGTGTCAGTCAGGTGGTAGAGGAAAGGTGGGTGACATCTGCCTGCTGCTCATCCCAGGGAGACACACACTGCTCTTGGAACCTTTGACTTGCAGCAGGAACAGCCCAGTGCAGATCCTTATCTCCAGATACTCATCTAAGAAACAAGAGGAGCATCTTATGTGCCAGATCTGAAAACACCAGAAAGTGGAACTGGAGGATGATCCCCCTGAAAGGTGAATCCAGCTCCATGTGGTTTATGACTATGCTGAATGTACACAGGTGTCTCCATCAGCAATATTTTCTTGGGATGTATATTTACATCCGATTTAGTTGTGTACAGCTTCCATGTGAAGTTGTGTATTTCTCCTCTAAAAACAGAGTATCCATATGTTCTGATGGTTTTTGCTGGTATGTGCTTATCTGACAAGAGCTTATCTGTAGTGTTTGGGGTACAATCCTTAAAGCTTTTCAGGCCAGAACCTTAGAGGTTTGAAGAGAAATAGGATGATGTATTGCTTAGCTAGGAATTAAGCTATGAACTTAGCTAGGAATTAAGCTATGAACTTAACTGTGTATTTTTATAATTAAAAAAAAAATATATAGGTGGGCCTTGCTGCAGCTTTTTTGCCTTTTGTCTCTCTCTCACTCCCTCTGTAATGTCAACCTATTATTTTTCTTAAATATAGAATTAAATACATTTTTTAAAAATAGGTTCTCAGGGCAAATTCTGATCCACTGTGATAGTGTAAATCTGTGTTAGTGGCAGGGGAATCTTCAGTCCTACACAACTGGAATCCCATTAAAATCAAGAAGCTTTGCAGTGGTGCTCTGAGGGATAAGGGATTTTCAGGAGTCCTCCACACACGTAGATGTGCTCACTGAGTGTGTCAGGGAGAGGTACAAGAGAAGAAACCAGATTCTTTCTCGAGTATCCATGAGAGGTTTTACAGCTCTTGTTCACAGTTACTGGATGCACTTTGGGCTCTTTTAAGTGGGTCTGGCTCAGTGTCAGGGTGGCAGTTTCACTATTTCCCTCTGCTTAGGGAGCTTCCCATTGGGGAAACCCTCTGGAGGAAGGCTGGAACTGGCTGTTCCCAGACTGGAGGAGGAGGAGGAATTTTGTGGAGTGCAGAGGTGGGCACAGAACAGCAGGAGAGACATAACCTATAGCACAGCAGAGATCAGAAAATGCTGAGAAAGGTGGAACTGACACATCACCACATCTCATATAGCAGAAAGTATTTTTTCTGAGTGACCAGAGATGACTTTTGTTGCAGTTCTGGATTCCATTGACAAGAGATTGTCCTGAGACCAAGCTTAAATGAAAGAAATTTGTACCTGCAAAGACAGAGTGCTCAGGTGGAATTTTTTTTTTTCTATTCTGCTGCTTCTTTAGTTTCTTCCACTTCAGAAAGCCTTATGCTTGTTTTTACTCCCAAACTATTTTTTTCAAGTCCATGTGTGATGGTTTTTATGTACTTCTTAGGATGAAATGTTCTAGTCAGTCTTGCATCAAAGTCCTGCCTTCCTAGGATGCAACAGAACAGAACAAGGCAGGGAGTGCATGAGGCAGAGTAATAAAGGACCTGGGAGGGGTGAACCTGGTCAAAAATGGACACAGCACTGTCAGTTGAGAGATCCAGGGAAATGAGGAACTAGGTCTCCTGACTGGCTGCAGAAGTGGATCCTTCAGGGTGGAGCTGGGCCCCGCTGGCTGCCTGGAGATCTGTGCTGAAGGGCAGATCCAGGCTCTGCAGGAAAGGCAGGCGAGGAAAAGGAGAGCACAGCCTGACCCTCTGGGAGAAAGAGCTGCTCAGGCTGTGGAGCTGTTCCACAGACTGGGCAAGAGCCTGATGGAGAGCTTTGGGTCAGGACTGGAGGAGAGGCCAGGCAGGGGGACTTTGGGCATGTGACAGACTCAGCCAGGGTGAAGTACCAGACAAAATCTATGGAACTGGAGATTGTCCCCTGCCACTCACTGAAAGGAGAGTGTGGAGGGGTGCAAACAATTCAGGAGGCTCCTGAAGGGAGTCAGAATTAGCCTTTTAACATGGCCTGGAATCACAGAACCATTAAGGGTGGAAAAAACCATCAAGATGAAGTCCTTCAGGACTCAGGTATAGATGACTCTGAGGTAAAGATAAGTAATCCCTGGTGTCTATGAATTCATAGAGTAGGAGGCAGTAAGAGCACTATGATACCTCCATCTGGTCATAAAGGATTCAGTTTTCTTCAGAAAGTTTCCTTCCCTGAACCTTTGCATTAGATATAAATATATTTCTTCTGCTATATTTTGTATATATTCATTTGCTGTTGCTTGTATTTATTTAAACTGAAGTCAGTAATATTGTAAGGGCTTGTAAATGTGTTAAAGACAATCTGTCCTTTGGAGTACAGTCAGTGGATCAAGATGAAGAACTAATATATCTTGCTTACTTTTCCTGATTATTTTATCAAACATACATAAATTAAGAAAAAAACATGGAACCATCAATATTCACTGCACCTTTGTGTGGTTATCCAATTCATGTTGCTTGTCTTGCTGAACCTTTAAAAAAATAACTCAGTATAAACATATGGCCCATGTACAAGGCCACTTGAGAGAGTTCAGAAGGCAGTAGCTCACTTTATTAATCTTTAAAAATCAAAATTAAATCCAGACCAGTAAAAGAGTTATGCAGATATTCTTGACATGACAATGAAGTCCAGCTGATTAGTGGTGCAACCAAGGACACTAAAAGGCTTTTAAGAGCTCAGCTTTGTACTGATTTGGGATAAAATATCAACTTTTATATGCTACTAATCTTTAATGATAGAAAGAAATAATGCTCTCAGGAAATGCTCATATGTGACCTTTTTCTCATACTGCATTCATTCAAATACTGATACTTAAGTTATTAGCCTGAAATACCTTTAGGAAAATACCCTTGGGCTGAATGGAACAGCCCTCCCAGGGAATCTCACATCTACATCTGCTGCACTGAATTCATGTTTCTGATGATTATCAGCCAGAGAAGCAGCACACAGATGATAGTTTTAACCAAAAAGTGGTGATTGCAGACTGCAGCAGAGTTCTTAGCCAGAAGGATTGTTTTACTTCTGATCACATGCTTTTCTTTAGTCTTGGAAAATGTAAGATAATATCTATGTTCTCTTTCCCAGTGTTTAGCAACTCTAAGCATAATTCAGATAATTTATTAATGGTATTTAAAATTTGCAGAAGACTGTGGGTCATTACTGGTATATTTTCCTGAAAGGAATAAAAATCACTCCCATTTCAACTTCTGCCCTTGGTGTTTGACTGTGAAACTTCACATGACCATCAGCACAGCTTTCCAATCAGTGAATCAGTGGTAATTCTTTTGAATGTTCACTGTTTGAATGTTCGCTGTTTGAATGCTCACCTCTGTAGTGTTTAAACATATCTAAGGGTTAGTGTTGGAAACAAAATGTATCCTTACTGTTCTGTACTAAAACAGAAAAGAGAGGAACAAAATCGCTGTTGCTACTGTACAGAGTACTCAGATCACCTCTCTGAAACACTTTGGGCTCAAAATCTAAGAGAAGATGACAGCTCCTTCCTCTACAAAAGCAAGATCTCACCATTCATGCTTGAACATCCCTGAGAAGGCTGGAGATGCAGTTATCTGCCTGCAAGGAGATTTCCATAGTCTCCCCAATACCAAAGGAGAAAAAAAGCTGGGTGAGCATTTAGCTTTAGATACAAGCCTGGGAATCAGGATATCTGAACAAAGAGACAAGATCCCTGAGGAGGGTGAAACCCTCCACCTGAATCTGTGAGGTCAGAGCACAAATGAGAAGTGATGCAGTGACTTGCAATCTTTATAAGCACACATTTAAGAGAATTTTCAGGTTTGTAAATGTATAGTGAACATCACTGGTGATGCAGACTCAAGTCTAAGGATACTGCAGAACTTACAGTCTTCTCTATTACTTTTTTGGGAAGTGAGTGGATCATAATTTGTCTTTTAATTCTCTCCATCAGCATCCCAAGCATTAATATTCTACAATATTCTATGAGAATGGGACAAAGTTCTCATCCACTTCTTCTGCTCGAGATATTTTGTATTGCAGCTGTTGTGCTTGCAGAACCAGCAGTCTCACTCATCCACAATGTAGTTTGTCTTCCTGACTACAAAAATAGTTATATTTATCCTGCATTTTCATTTGTTTCAAAATTAGAGGGGATGGAAATCAACTGTAATCACACCATAAGATATGTGGTAAAGTAGGATTCATAGATGTGCATTAGTTTGTGATGTGCTTCACTTTCACAGAGTGGTATTTGAACATGCCAAAACTTAAACACTGCCCAAATTAGGATAGCTATGCCACATCCTTAGAGGTTTCAGCAGAATAACATTGCTTAATCCAAATAAAAGTGCCAGACTTAATGTTATTCTTATGAAATGTGGTGCCAGTAGACTTACAGTAAAACCTAACAATTCCCTGACTCTTCTAGATGAGGTAAAAAGAAAAAAATCTTTATGGATGATGATTAAATGAAAGATGTGCTTTTGGATTCAAAACAGTGTAATGTTATGCTGGTCATTAAAGTGAACTGCTGTTTTCCTTTCATTTTTATGACAGAATTGAAGAGAAAAGCACTTGAAAAATACTGATCTTACAGGATGAAAGAGTATAGCATGGTCCTTTGCAAGTGGCAATTTGCAGAAGTGCTGAGTTCATGGATGTACAGGGAGTGGGATTTATTTCATCTGATTTTAGACATCCAGAATGAGATGTATATGAGTACTGGTTACTTCTGTAGCCAATGGAGAGAAACAGACACTTCATGGAAAGAGTTCCAGTCTGTTACTCTCTTCAGGAAAATATTCCCTGTGTTAGGGAATTCAGAGGATGTGCCTGCTGTGCACACAGGCACTCAAAGGCAGCCTCTGATGTGGGGCCAATTCTGATCTGGCAGGCTGATAGAACACAATCAGGGAAAGGTTTAAGTGAAAGGGACTTTTCAGGGAAGGACTGACAGAGTTAAATCCATTTGCTCAGGGTCTTATCCAGTCAAATTCTGAAAATCTTCAAGGACAGATGTTCCACAACCCCTTGAGATGATTTAATCCTTAACCACCATCACACCAAAGGCTTTTTTCCATTATGTTCAATCAGAATTTCCCTTTCTGTAACTCTTCTGATGCCTGACTCTTTGGGTTCTGGTCTCTCCTCAGCACAATCTTCATCATATTTGTCTTGTGCTGCTTCCAGCACAGAATGTTTGTCAACACAGGCCTCATTTAAAGTGGTGTTCAGGATTCCTGTTTGGTGCCATCAATCAGGATGCATTTGCTGCATCAATTTCCCACAGCTCCTGTGGGAGCTTGGTATCTTTCCTGTTTCCATCACTGGGAACTGTGAGGTTCATCCCTCTTTGTGTCTGTTTTTCCAAGTGGATATCCAGCTATGTGAGGACAAGCTTTGATGTGCCAAACATGCCAGTGCATCTGGTTGTTCTACACTCCAGCACAGTACAGCCCATTCCAGCAGCAGCATTAATCCTCTTCTGTGTTCCAGACATTTGTGCTGGAGGTGTTCTAACCTCCATCAGTTGATGAGCAGATGCAGATTATGAAAAAGGTTTGTATTCACACACCTTGGATGTGAATTTTCCTTCTTTGTATAGAATCCCTTTCCAAAGTTGTTACTCCATAGAACTGATAATTTGGTACTCTTGGTTTATTATTAAAAAAATGTTGATCTTATGGACAGTCCTCAAATTTTCTGAGAGCTGTGTTCAGATCTGTGGCTAAATCTTTGATTTCTTGTTATTTCTTGTTGCATTAGCTGACCTTTGATCACTCCAGATAAATTTTCACCTCATTATCCAGGGCAGTGGCGTTTCTCTGATGGTGTTAATGAAAATGTGCTTGTAATGTCTACAGTGGCTGAAGCAGCTGTTTCCTTTTGTATTTAAAAGCCTCATATAGTTACTCTAGGAATCTTAATTTTCTGCTGATGGTAGGTTGAAACTTTCTGTGTTATGAAATTAGTTATTATTCCCATGGCCAGAAGCACCAAAAACCCCATCACTTAGGAAGCCTGACTTTGGTATTGAAGCAGTTCACAGCTTTGGAAATTTTAGCACATCCTTAAGTTTTACAGAACCTGGGTAAATATTAATTGACAGTAGGACTGAAGAATATTCAGTAGATGGATTTTTGTCCTAGTTTGTGGAAGACCTATGAAGATCAAATGTCTCGAGCACATGCACTTCATTTTCTCTAAGTATGGGGTTCCTGTTTGGTTCCATCTGTATTTCCCCCTGTTTTTTTCTAACCTTTATTATTCTGAACTGGTGATCTTAATAAAAGAAAATGAAATAAATGTTACACACCTGATTATTGTTCAGTTGTGGTGATTTGGCCGTTGAAATCAGATGGTACTAAGAGTTTGGAAATGACATTTCCTGTTGAAGATGAGCACCAGCTGTATAGCTTGGACATGGATTTCAAGCCACAAAGATGTTCGAGTCTGTGGGTTTAGTTTTCTTGTCTATCATCACTCTATATTTAGAGATGTATTTTAGAGATGCCTCTCTAAAGCATGTTTTCTCTTTTGTAAATTGCATCCTATTTCTGTCCCCCTACACCCCCCTCATTCTGTACAATTAACTGTATTTTAATCTGGCTCTGTGATGCATTCTGTTCTGAACAGGGACCATCATTTATTACAGATATTTTCTGCAAATTAGATAATTATTCCCACCCAGCTTTCTAAAAGGAGTCAAGTCGGCTTCTGCTCAGCAGTGTCTGCATTCTGAGTAATTCAGCACTGTCCAAATAATGATCTTCTCTCTTTAGAGTTCAGAGGTGGTAGAACAATAGCTAAAGGCAACAGGGAGCTTCTTTTCCCAGAAAAGCACTCCCTAAAGATGCAGTCGAAAACCTTAGGTGGTTTTCCTGCCAGGTCTCACAAGATAAGCAGGCTCTGGGTCCAACACTAAAGAGGGAGATTGGTAATCCAGGCTCCCAGCTCCTGGAAGAACTTTGGAGTGATGTACGGAGACCTGGCACTCCTGAACTCTTGGTAATCAGAACAGTAATTTCTGCTTTTTGAACTGAATTGTTGCTGGAAATCCCACACTCTGAATAAGCAGACATCATTCAGAACCAGAACCAGCAGTTATTTCTAAATTTGGTGTTAAACTTCAGTGCAGGGTTAATCACCTGTTTCCTCTTTTGTGTTTCTCTGTCAGCATCTCCATGCATAATTCTAATTTTAACTGAATCCCTCATAAAAAGTCACCCTTGGCATTCTTTTTTTTTTTTTTTTTTCTTTTCCTGTCAGGACAGATTTTCTGTGTGCTTTTTATTTGTTTGTTCCCTTTTTATTTCTTTCTCTTTCTGTGGGTCAGTATCACCCTTACAGCAANAAAATGTCCCCCTTGGATTTTTTTTTTTTTTTTTTTTTCTTTTCCTGTCAGGACAGATTTTCTGTGTGCTTTTTATTTGTTTGTTCCCTTTTTATTTCTTTCTCTTTCTGTGGGTCAGTATCACCCTTACAGCAATTTCAGTGTAGGGTAGGGACTCTGGCTCTCAGTTTAACCAGGACTTGAGATTTCATTTCCACTGCTTGTGGTCACTCAAGGTTTACCACAGCAAAGAATCCCATGCCTTTGTAACATCTCACTGAATTAAAAATATCAGAGTCTGCTATGACACAGACATGGTTATGTGGAAATAGAATTGCATTCTGGAAGTATCCATTAATTTCTTAAGCACTCTTCCTTTCCTCCCAGAATGTCTTTACTGTGCTTATCTCAGTTGGGAAATGATGTCTTGGCAAGAAATCTGACCTTATTATTGTTCATTAGAGATATGTTCAACAAGAGAACAGTTCAGAAATTAATGCCAGAATTTCTGATTGACCATTGTTTTCAAGTTCTTGAAAAATCAAAGCAATAGAACTTTCTGACTCTGAGACTCCATATCTCAGGAAACAACTTCAGTGCAGCAGAAGGATGGGTATAATCTGGCAAACTTACATTTCTGACAGAATCTATGAAAAAATACTGTGGTGGAGGGGCTAAGCCAGTGAGGCTGCTGTGTTCTAAACTGACAGAGATGTCTGCACTTGAAAGAAAACAAAACTCAACTCTTCTCTTGCCTTGCTGTTACACAGTTCAGAGCTGGTATCTGAAGGGAAACAAGTAATCACCTCAGATGATAAAGAATGTTTCTAGGCTTATGCATAGTAATATTAACCTTATTTTTCTGCAAACATTAAAGAGAACATACCAGAATAATGCATAAACACCACATTCACAAGATACTTTCAGTCACACCTGTAGTAAAATGCTGTCTTGGGCATGACATGGAGGTGTAATATTTTTACTGGTTTTCTGAACTCTGATTGGATTGGATGGCTCTGCTTTGAATATAAGAATAAGGGTGCATTATGAAGATTTAAATTTGGTCCAATTTAATCAAGAGTGTTATAAATCAAATAGCTTTTAAAGAAATGTACTTAGCTTACATAAACCCCTATGCTGCCCCACTGAAAGAAAATGAGGTGACATGGTATCAGCCATACTTGTTTGACTAATTTGGGGGAGCAGAGCTTGGTTTGACTCTCAATTTACTCGTGGTACTAGCATGAAACTGTTATCCCTAAGGCATAAAACTTTCATGTTCCTTGCCACGAGTCCCCATGGCAGAACTTAGTGGATGGTTTAAACAGGGGCTGATGTATTGCTGAAAGGTTGATAGGAATCCACTGAAAAGTTCAGAGAAGCCTTTGAGTTGTCAAACAAGTGTTAGTCTGCTTCTTGTGTAGGAACTTCCTTCACACCAGGGCTCAACAGTCTCTGGGGACCCTTGATGGTCCAGCTACAGAGGCCTTTCCTGGCCTTGGTCTTTTGAGACAGTAACAAGCCTTGACAGCCCTTGATCTTTCTGCCAAATTGTTTTCCCTCTCATATTAAATGGCATCTATTGTTTGCTACTTCACAGGTGATTTAAACTAACATGATTGCATGGAAGGCTTTGCAAAGTCTTTTTTTAGCCTGTCAGGACGTGATGCTATTTATGAGTCAAAGTAGGCTACGTTTAATTGTCAGTGAGCCTGTGATTTATTTGGCAGGATTACTGGATTTTACTGATTTATCTGTTTATTTTGTTGCTGTCATACAGTGCCCTTTAGTTAGTGATGGACTAATACATTCTGTTTTGTTTGCTTGCTTTCTCCTCATTAGTAAACAGCTCCAGACACCCTTAATTTGCTTAAGCCATATGCTTTCCAGAGGCTTTGGCCATCCATCTGTGAGGAGCTGGGATGCACAGTGTGCTGTGCACAGCTTACCTTGTGCTGTCCCAGGTGTATCAGGTGTAATGGAGACGTTTCCTTGCTTCCTTCTTCCTTCACAAATAGCACCATTAATTTCTGTGTGTACATTCCTGCTGCAAGTCCACCACCAGCTGAAGCAGAAGCTGCTTGCCAGCCATGTGGGAGTGAGGAAGCCTGTGAATTATTTTAACTCTTTATTGATCACTTTGAGTTTTTTGACAGCAGGTTTTTTGTGTGTGCTTTTAAAGCAAGGAAACAAAACCCCCAGCTCTTCCAAAATTAAATGCACTGAGAATAGGAAGCTACAGATCTTTCTGGAAAAACCTGGTGGATTTAGTAAGAAAATTACAATAAACTTTTACAGAACTGTACATAAATCATAGAAATGGAAATACCAAGTTCCATAGATATAATTGTAAAAACCTTATAGAATTTAAATGAAAATGAGAGTCTTTTTAAAATTGCTTTTTTAACCACCCCATAAATTGTTAAAAAGAGAACACTGTTCTCTGTTAAGCTCTTTAAGGAGGCTCTGAGAGTCTCTAATATTCTAATCAGATTCCAAGAGGTGACCCCAACTCTGCAGTCTTCCTCACAGGATTGGACTCATTGACAGCAGTGGATTGGTTCCAAAAATGCAAAACCTATGCTGTACATCATGAGACATCATAGGAAAGGTATCCAATGTAAATGATTCTCTTCCTTTAGAGTGCAAATCATTCCTAGTGCAGATTCTTGTATTCCTAGGGCAGGACCTACAGATGGGTTTGGTGGATGTCTGCAACGGCAGCCTGTCCCTCTGAGTTCACGTCTGGAATTGCCAACACAGTCTTAGAGCTGCCCAAAGTCCTTCACCAGTGGAACGAGGAAGAGTCCCAGGAAGAATTATGCCACCCTGGGAACACCTCCACACATCCCTCTGTTCTCTGAACTGCTGGCTGTATTCATGGCTGTGGATCCCTGGGCAGGGGAGAATGATGGTTGGACTGGGGCTCTCTCTTGCTGAGAGGTAAGGGCAGGCACAGCCATGACTGTTGCTGTTCATCAAGCTGGGATAAAAACACTGGATGGTCCTGGCTACCCAGGATCCACAGGAAAAGCATGAACTGCACAAAAAGAAAAGCAGAGAGACTGTGCTTTCTTCCAGTGCTAAGTCCCAGCCCTTCCTAGTACTGACCACATGGTGAAGTTCACGGGCATTTTGCTCTAGGGTTCCTAATGAACAACTAAAGGAAGACCTTTGATGTGATTTTCATTTTGAATCTCAGTGATGTACAGTGGTGATCTCATTTGCTCAACCCCTGACAAGCCCCTCAAATGCATTTCCTGAGACCAAGCTCTTCCCACCTTCTTGTTCATACGTTGTTCGTGAAGATGTTTTTATTCCCCCTCAAATTCAGATCTCAGCCCTTTTGTGCTTCAGGACTGTGTTGCAGTGAGTTTCACTTCTTTTGGAGAGAAGCTTCTCACAGAGACAGGACTTGTGTTTTCCTTCCAGTCAGATGACTGTGCTGTAATACAATACACTGCACACGAGATTTTAAAGCACTTCTATACCAAGGCTGTCTCTGCTTTTCCTTTTAGTGCCTGTCAAAATAGTACTCCTGCAAGCCTTCTGTTTTACAGAGGGTGAAAAAACCCTGGAACAGCAGTAACCAGCAATCTCTGTATTCCAGCAAAAAGAAGAGAAATGGCTTTGAGATTGCAATGTAATTTCAAGCTCTGAAAATGAAATTGGCTTCATGGAGGAAGACAGGGAGGAAAAAATGGAAAAGAAAAAGAACTGCTACTGAAATATTTTCTGTCTCTTTCGGCTTTAATTACTTGTCCCTCTTCTGGCCTGATTGCTTTTAAGTGAATTGTATGTTTAACATTGAAATAGTGAAAACATAAGTTGCTTGCCTGAAATCAGGTGCATTTTAAAGGGAGATGTCATCTCTCCTCCCCCTTATATTCAGGTCTCCATCTATGGGTTTGAACCCCAGGATAAATCAGAGGGAAGAAATGAAACACTAGAAAGAGATTTACCTTAATGGTGATTCTAATGGTGGAAATAGGTATTAAACAAAAGTATTTTTAAAGATTACCAAAGAATGGGCACACTTTGAAAAGCAATCAAGTTGTTACTCTGCCCACCATTATTGATCCTGTGCATGTTTTTAGGCTGTGAAGGAAAACATTAACTTAACACACTTTAGCAAACAGATCCCAATTTTTTATTTTCATTTATTTTTCATTTAGGGCTGTACTGATTATCAAGGGATACATAAATTGATGGAGGAATTCCACAATTCCTAGGAAGGGTCAATTCAAATGGCATTGTGCCTGGCCATGGGATCAAACATTCATCACTGCTACTGTGAAGAAAATTAACTCTGTCCCATCCCAAACCAGTAGAATTTGAGAGTCATCAGACAATAAATGGCTGATTCTTTTCCTCTTCCCACCCCATGGGGATATTTGGGATCTGGTGTTTAAAAAGCCTAAACTTTACCCAAACTGCCACACTCACATGAAAGACAGCAACATAGACAGATTTGAAAGATTTTTTTTCTTATTTCTGCTCCACTGAACAGTGGAACCAGTGTTTTTGAACCAAATGATTTTGGTTTTGAACCAAATGATCTGAGTTTTGAACCAAATTATGCTGTGAACAACTGTTCTATAGACCATCTAAACTGACTTTTTAATCTTTTCAAACAACAGAAGATAAAATATTTGAAGACTGTGCCCTGGTTTCAGCTGGGATGCAGTTCATTTTCTTCTCAGTAGCTGGTACAGTGCTGGATTTTGGATTCAGGTTGAGCTTACTGTTGGTAATACAGTGATGTTTCAGCTGTTGCTGGGTAGTGTTTACTCTAAATCAGGTGTGATCATCTTGTCCATGCTCAGAGGGAGGGAGCACCTCTGCTATGAGGGAAGGCTGGGAGAATTGGGATTGTTCAGCCTGAAGAAGAGAACACTCCAGGGCAAATTTATTGCAACCTTTCAGTACTTACAGGAGGCCTCTGGGGGAAGGAGAGATCTTTTATAAGAGAATGTAGAGATGGGACAAAGAGGAATGGCTTCAAAACAGAAAAGGGCAGGGATGGATTTAGAAATCCTTCCCTGGGAGGGTGGGGATGCCCTGGCACAGGGTGCCCAGAGAAGCTGTGGCTGCCCTGGATCCCTGGAAGTGTCCAAGGCCAGGCTGGACAGGGCCTGGAGAAACCTGGGATAGTGGAAGGTGTCCCAGCCCATGGCAGGGGTGGAACTGGATTTCTTTTTTAGGGTCCCTTCCAACCAAACCCTTCTGTGATTCTGTATTTCCATGTCACTGCTCATTGCAAGGGGGGTGATGTTCTTTAAAAGGTCCCTCACAACCCAAACTATTCTATCATTCTATTAATATATTTTACTTTATTTGAATAATAATTAATTATTCACATTATCAATTATTACATTAGTTCTTATTTTAACCCACGAGTTTTATCTGTTTTTGATTCTTCTCCCCATCCCACCAGACCAGGGGGTTGAGGAATGAGCAAGGGTTGGTACTCAGTTGCCAGCTGGGGTTAAACCACATCAGACTGTCAAACTGGCATTAATAATATCTGTTTAATTGAAGAGGGAAAAAAAAACAATTTGAAAGCCTCAGTATTTAGAAACAGTGAAAGCATTTTAAGTATATTTCTCTTCTTTTTTCATGGTATTAACAGTCAAAATATTTTGAATTCTGGTAGTTAACAAGAAAGTCTCCCGTTATCAAGTGAGAAATGAGATCAAAGGAAGGCATGTTAGCAGCACTGAAATGCACAGAAGGGTTGCTGCACACCAGGAAATTGCCTCTTTTCCATGACCATAGAATTTTAAGCCTCTTGTTTTTTGGTTGATTTGTCTGGGGAGATTTATGTTGAACTGGAGGAAAACTTTCCTAATGGCTCATGGTGAGGATCCTGAAATAGTTGATAGATTACCTGAAAGAACTACATAATTTCCATCACTCTAAACATTGAAGGCCAGAGAAGATAAATATTGATCAGAAATGGCAATTCTTTTAATTGACTGGGGTTTGAGTCAAAGGCATAATGACTTGATGCTGCTTTCATCCTTTTATTTATTTACATTTATTGTTTAAATAATCTATAAGTGATCATGGATTAAATCAGTTAATTCATTTTTCTTGGGCCTCTTAAACTCCCTTATAAACAATGGTGCTCCTTGAGAAAAAAAAAAAAATTAAGCAATGAAAAGAATTTTTAAATGAAAAAAAAAAAAACAAACTGAAACTTAAGGAGATTAGATAAAATGATCACTCAAAATTCCCACTTCTTCCCCTGATCTGGAAAGATCCCAGCTGACCAGCTTAGAGTTAGACACTGATGCTGTCAAAGTCTAAACTCAGCTGAAAGGCATCTCCCCCTTGCCTAAATCCCCAAGGCCTGACTTCAATAAACATGCCCAGTCTATCTAACAGGGAGCAGAAATGTGAAGCTCTTCCCAACATGAAATGCCAGACATTTTCTTTTCCAATAACATAACTTGATTAGTGTGGCCATCTGTAAAAATGAGTAGAAGTCTTGGTTGCATTCTCACCTTTTCCTGGAAAAGGTCCAAACACAGATCAATCTTTTCTCAGAAGAGAACTCACCAGAAAGCAGAGTAAATTACCTCCATAAGAAAAAAAAAAAAATAAAAAATCAATATTTATGAAGTCTGTACATTGCAGCAATGAAGTCTGAACCCATTTTTTGTTGTTTTTTTGGAAAATGGATGGAAGAGAAAATTTCAGGATGTCAGTCTTGAAAGGACAGAGGTAATTGCTGGCAGCCCTGATTTTCACACACAAATTCTGCAAGGGAATGTGTCCCTCTTGCTGACAACTTTAAGTTGTTGCCTAGTTAAGAAGAGGCATTTTTCAAGCTATTCTTTGGCACATGTTGCAGAGAGCCCAGCTGCCCAGGGTCAGCATTCTCTGTTCCATCCATGGAGAAGTTTCAGGCACATAAATATTTCATGAGATTTTGAGATGTCTGAAAATCCTGCCTTATGTCTTTTAAGGTAGAAAACCCAACAAAATGCCAGTTAAACAGATCACAAAAACAAATTAAAATATCTTTAAACTTCCTGAAACAACACTCAGATAAACAACCTGTTGTCTTGCTCTACTGTTTGCTTTTAATGGTGCCCCATTTGTTTACTTTTAGACTAATTTTGGGGGGTAGATTATCTCTAATTAGTTAATAACAGGCATTCATAATTTGTCTGATTATAATTTGACTTGAATTGTCCTTATAGTGCCCTGAGTCACTTGGCAAAAAGGAAGCTTCTAAATATAACTCATTACATTGATATGCTTTTTTAATTTTCCATTTTCCTTCTATAAATACAGTATTAAAATATGGCAAGCAGTGAGTTCTAAGGGGAATGGGAGGTGTATCTATTTAATTTTCTTCCCAGAAAGAGAGAAATCTTCCTAAATTTTGGTCATTTTTTATTTTTATTGCATCTCAAAAATTCAGTAGAAGTTTATCAGTGTTTGTAGCCATATTTACATACATACAGTTTTCTTTAAATCCACATCATTTTCTCTTTAAGTCCTCAAAGATATGCAGCAATAGTTAAATAACATCTGTTCTTATTTCACTGTCACTAATAAGGATTATTTGATTGTGAGATAAACAAGATAAACCAACCTCTTGCATGTTCATGAATTTTTTGGGAGGTGATTTTGACATCACATTTGCACATAGCTCAAGCCAGGCTGATATCTGTACCCAAGCTAATTAATTTGAGAGCAGTTCTGCCTTGAAGTCAGCACTGTAACCCTATCCCAGACATTTGGGTTGTGTCTGCAGGTATAAGGAATTATCATGTTTCTTGACAGTGTTAATAATCTCTCATTTAAATCCTTCAACTTGTATCAAAAAGCAAACAATAATTCAGTTTGTAAACCTTAAGGTTTAATCAGTAGGAGCTGATCCAAGTGAACATAGAACATTTTAATTTAATCTCTGAACTCTACCTAATCCTAGATGTTTTCTGACCCAATCTTGAACCTTGCATAAAACCACAGTGAGAAATTTGGATTCTGCAGCCAACAGCCAGATTTGTCATTCAGTTGAGTTTTCTTTGCATTCTACTTTTAGTCAGAGTTTTGAAACAAGAAGAAATGCTGAATAAAGGTACCTTCAAATAAGGGATGTCCTTACTTGCAGAGTTCTAGGACATGCTGCAGGAGGGAACAAGGCATCCATATTAATGCTTGGGTACATTACATTAGAGACAAACTCTAGGTCTGACTCTTAACATGCCTCACATTAATGCAATAACCTTTTTTTCTAGATCAGCATAAACCACTGTGTGAAAACTGATGTTACCCAATTCTGGATGTCATTAAAACATCAGAATTGTTCTTGATCCAGACCAAAATGCCACTAAACCAGACAGTGGCTAAACGAGCTGCCTGGGAAAGAGTGATGGAACAGGACCAGTTTATTCCAAGATTTCTATGCATATCCTTCCAGACCCAGGTATCTGCATGGGTTCCACCACTGGCTTTGCATTGTGCAATTGTCAGTGGATTTCTCGTCCCCAGACTGGTCTGGACACACTTTCAGTTCACCTAAACCTCTGCAACCCAACACATCTTCAGCTCACTAAAAATACTGAAGACAATCCTTTGGGTACTCTGAGCTAAGTTCTCCTGCAAAGTGAATTTTGTTGTAAGTCTGAGGAAATGTGAGGTTTCATATGCAATTAATAATTTGGGGAAAAAAACATCTAAAAATGTGAAAATCTGAAAAAAATAGGTTGGATCTGTGTTTCGCATATTTTATGTTATTACAGCCCTCAGAAGAAGGCAATGAAAACTCAAATTCTGTTAATAAATCCCTTGGGGCAAATTAGAGTCAAACAACACTAAATGAAGGGTGTTTGTAAATACACACATGCAGAGTTTATTACAGAATAATTCAGTTGTACAAGAAAACAGGTAGGCAGCCATTTTGGTTGTTATTATCTACAGCAATATGACACACAAAAGCATGAAAATATCACCTCACAAAATACATAAAAAAGATAAAGAAAGGCCAAGGTGTAGTGATCTCCCCACTCATACACTTCACAAGGAGATTTGGCTGCTGAACAGTCTTGGTCAAAGTGTTGGTCACAGACTGGATCCTGTGAGTGCCAAGGAAAAATTCTCAAGGAAATCCCTGACTCACACCCTCTGTTGGGTTTATATTCACTCAGGTTCAGGGAGGTACCTCCCTTAGGGTGGGGTGTTTCAGCTGGGTGGTGGAATGTTGTGGGTCAGGGACACCTGGACACTGGGATGCTGTGGGTCAGGAACACCTGGACACTGGGATGCTGTGGATAAAGGACACCTGGACACTGGGATGCTGTGGGTCAGGGACACCTGGATGCTGGGATGCTGTGGATAAAGGACACCTGGACACTGGGATGCTGTGGATAAAGGACACCTGGACACTGGGATGCTGTGGGTCAGGGACACCTGGACACTGGGATGCTGTGGGTCAGGGACACCTGGACACTGGGATGCTGTGGGTCAGGGACACCTGGACACTGGGATGCTGTGGGTCAGGGACACCTGGATGCTGGGATGCTGTGGATAAAGGACACCTGGACACTGGGATGCTGTGGATCAGGGACACCTGGACGCTGGGATGCTGTGGATAAAGGACACCTGGACACTGGGATGCTGTGGATCAGGGACACCTGGACGCTGGGATGCTGTGGATAAAGGACACCTGGACACTGGGATGCTGTGGATCAGGGACACATGGACACTGGGATGCTGTGGGTCAGGGCGTTCCCTCGGGCCACCCTTCTACAGGGAACCAGTGACTTCCCTGCAAGTGACCCTGGCTGTGCCGAGCTCCTGCGGGAGCCGGCAGCTGTCCCTGCACCGCTGTCCTTCCCGGGGGAAGGGGAGCCCGCAGAGGGGTTTGGTCAGGAACACGCCGGAGGGAAAGGAGAGGGAAGGGGCCTTTGCAGGGGTTCAGCACCAACGGGTTTACCCTGGAGAGTCCGGGGGCAAAGGAACGGGAAGCGAGCAAGGGCCAGGGTTAAAAGGGAAACAGAACAACCAATCAGGGAAAGGCACACATCTGAGGGAGACAAAACAACCAATCAGAGAAAGACACACATCTGAGGGAAAAAAAACAACCAATCAGAGAAAGGCACACATCCGAGGGACAGCCAGGGAACCAATAAGGAAGGAGGAAGGCGGGTCTGGGAAGGGAGAAGCCAATGGGGTGTCGAGTACAACGGAAGGTTCCAGAACACAATGCACAAGCAATGCAGGGATCCGTAGTTAACGTAGGGAAATCCACATTTAACATGGGACTTAGGAATTTAATTTGCATTAGTTAAACGGAGGGATGCTGGGACATCACCCCAACTAAGAGAGAGAAAGAGCACTCTCCCCAGTGACTCTGCTGCTGGGATTGCCCCCAGCACTGCAGGCAAAGGCCCAATGAACACGAGGGTGCTGCAGCCCCCAGAGAGCTGAGCCACCGCAACAATTATCTACAGCAATATGACACATGAAAGCATGAAAATATCACCTCACAAAATACATAAAAAAGATAAAGAAAGGCCAAGGTGTAGTGATCTCCCCACTCATACACTTCACAAGGAGATTTGGCTGCTGACCAGTCTTGGTCAAAGTGCTGATCCTGTGGGTGGCAAGGAAAAATTCTCAAGGAAATCCCTGACACACCCTCTGTTGGGTTTATATTCACTCAGGTTCATGGAGGTACCTCCCCTGGGACTGTGGATCAGGGACACTTTGTGAGTTCTTGATGCCTT